>CM050167.1:312950442-313010442 GCA_027410445.1 Discoglossus pictus
GCTGTGGCAGGAGCTACGTTTATGAGTATTTGAGATCACTTGCCAGATGGGGCAGAGACTTTCATGCATTTTAAAAAACACATGGATTGCATTATGAAGCCAATGTATATTAGGCCAGTATATTTCATTTAAACTTAGATCTAAAGGTATTTCTTCAGTATTATGTTTAATGTTGCAGACTGATTTTTAAAAGTTTAATATTGTTACTTGATTTTTTTTTTAATTGAACAGCTTCCATCTCATGTTATTACCTCAATAAATTTCTAGAAATGTTGCTTTAGAAAGCTTCATAATATCCTGGAAGCTGTCAGCGGCAATGAGGTATAAAATTAAAATGTCTAATTCCATGCTGTTTTAATTCAAATGCCTTCAGTAAGAAATGCTCCATTGGGTGTTATATTACACTTGTAAAACAATGCATATTAAAATTACACATTGGATTAATTAGACAAAGTCACAATTTCTGAGGACCTTAAATGCTACATTGCATACTAATAAACGGCGTCTGCTGGTTTTACTCATACCAGACTTGAATATGTGAAATTGTGTTATCTATCAATTTGTAGCTGAAGTCTAAATGAGAGAGAAGCCTGTAATGGAACAGCTCACAGTAACTTGCTGACACCATAACATACTCTGTGTTACGTACATTAAAGGGCCAGGAAAAGAAGCTTTTTCTTTTTGGACAAGCTGTAAACCTTTTTCATTTGAAGCTTGTTTCATATTTCATAATTGCTTTAAAACTGATTAAATGTTAATCTTAAAAGCCCTCTAAGCAGCTAATTATCATGCTATTCAGCTGCAGTGATATATTGAGCTTTTGGGATGGAAAAACTGGAAGATCCCAGGGACTGAAGGGACCATAAAATACAAGCTTCCTTTTAATAATAATTGTCGGTGTCCTATACACTCGCTTATGGCAAGGAAAAAAAATGCAAACTCCAAAGTCCTGATGGGACCATAAAATACAAGCTTAATCTTAATAATAATTGTCAACTATTTTCCTTCATTGTTAGTTTATCTTGAGAATACAAAAAAACATCTGAATGAGGAAGGATAGGCTAGATGGGCTGTTTTGGTTCTTATCTATGTTTCTGTGCAGTGGCAGAGCTACTGCTGGTGCAGCAGGGGCCGAGCACCAGATTCTCAACATGGTAAGGGGCTCTTTGCTACTGGCAGTGACTGGACTCTTACAGCCTTATTAAATTGCAATTCGGCAAATTCTAAAAGGCTCTATTTAAGCACATAGCATATGTTTTTTACAGAAGTTTTCAGTCCAAAAGTAAGGTCTTCACTAACTTAAAACTTCTGTAAAAAAATATGCTGTGTGCTTATATAGAGCCCTTTAGAATTTGCTGAATTGCAATTTAATACGGCTGTTGATTTATTAGGGTGAAGGGCCGATAATTCTTTTTACAGAAATAATATTTTATCTCTCTTGAAGTGTTCTCACCAACCACATTTATGTTTGGCTTTTTTATTCACCTATACAGGCACCTACCTTGTATAGAGACTTTGACGGGAGAAGCCTGCATTCCCCTTCACTAACCCTGCCAATGTTACTGTGTATAACTGGGTTATTTTAAAACTCTTATAAAACAGAGAAATATGTTTCAGCTTTAAAAATGTAAAACTGTTTTTACTTGGTCCTGTGCATCTTCGCTGCAAATGGCACTCAGAGATCTTGATGATATTTTCTTCATTATTGTATATTTATGATTTTTTTATTAGTATTCTGTACCTTTAGTTTGCTAATTCCATTCCATCTAGGCATCAGCTTTTTCTCTATAAATTATATTGTATTTAAAAATACTTTATCAATTTCTTCCTCAGCATTAAACAATATAATTTCTATCAATTGCAGGAGCCAACCAAAAAATCAACTTTATGTTTGAGTGGGTTTCAGCAAATGGATATCGTCACAAAGTCTGGACCCCTTTGGATACTGGGAGATATATTTATGTCCAAGTTTTACAGTATCTTCGACCGAGAAAACGACAGAGTTGGACTGGCAAAATCCCGCATAAAGAAACACTGAATTAATACTTTTTAAAAACAACAAATCTTTTTTTCTGTAAACTAATTAAGCAACCAAACATTTTCCTGAATGTTGTGGCGCATAATTTATAGACTTAATTTTAAATGTAATTTTTTTGTTATATCATAGAGTTCCAATGCATTTTCATCAGTCAAATGTGTCCCTACTAAAATACTATTATGTAGATAACCCATCCCAGTAAATCAGTGACAAAAATGTACTGTGTTGAAAATATGTGTCTGATAGGAACAATATACACAATATATAAAACTAGCGACTTGCCCGTCAAAAATGACGGCAATAAAAACTAAAGCCTGGCAATGCTGTTTGCCACACAATGTAAGCCTCTCCCCCTCTACTTTACTGGCCTTGTGATGAGCGCCTTTGGCGCTCATCACAGGCCTTGCAATGAGCCCCTTTGGAGCTCATTGCGAGTCTCTCCCTCTGTCTACTTCCTCCCTCGTGTCTTATTTCCCCCCTCCTCTCCCTCCCTTGTGTCTCCTTCCACCTCGTCTACCTCCTTTGTATCTCCTGCCCCCCTGTGTTTTTACCTCCCTCTCCCTCCCGTGTCTCTAAACCCCTCCCCTGTGTCTCTTTCCCCCTTCTCCCTCCCATGCATCTCTTCCCCCCCCTGTGTCTCCCCCAACCCTCCCCTGTGTCTGTTCCCCCTGGCCTGTGTCTCTTTCCCCCTCCCCCTGTGTCTGTTACAGCCTTCCTCGTGTCTCCATTTCCCTCCCTTGTGTATCTTCCCCCCTGCACTCTCTCCCCTGTGTCTCTTCCCCCTCCTCTCACTCCCCTGTGTCTCTTCCCCCTCCTCTTTCTGTGCCTCTTCCTCCCTGTCTCTTCCCCCTCACCCTCTGTGTCTCTCCCCACTCTGTGTCTTCCACCCTCTCCCTCTGTGCCTCTTCCCCCGCCTCTCTCTGTGTGTCTCGCCACTGTGTCTCTTCACCCCTTCCTCTGTCCCCCCCCTCTGTGCCTCTTTCCCCCTCTCTCTGTACCTCTTCCCCCCTTTCCCTCTGTGTCTCTTCCTCCCTCACCCTCTGTATCTCTCCCCCCCTGTGTCTCTTCCCCCCTCTCCCTCTGTGCCTCTTCCCCCCTCTCCCTCTGTGCCTGTTCCCCCCTGGCCTGTGTCTCTTTCCCCCTTCCCCCTGTGTCTGTTCCCCTCTCCCCCCCCATTTCCCTCCCATGTGTTCTCCCTCCCGTGTGTCTTTTCCCCCTCCTCTACCTCCCCTGTGTCTCTTTCCCACCTATCCCTCTGTGTCTCTCCCCCCTCCCTCTGTGTCTCTTCCCCACTCTCCCTATGTGCCTCTTCCCCACTCTCCCTCTGTGCCGTGCCTCTCCCCCCCTCTTCCCCACTCTCCCTCTTCCCCACTCTCCCTCTGTGCCTCTCCCCCCCCTCTTCCCCACTCTCCCTCCCCTCTTTCCCACTCTCCCTCTGTGCCTCTACCCCCCCCCTCTTCCCCACTCTCCCCCCCCCCTCTTCCCCACTCTTCCCCCCCCCTCTTCCCCACTCTTCCCCCCCCTCTTCCCCACTCTTCCCCCCCCTCTTCCCCACTCTTCCCCACTCTCTTCCCCACTCTTCCCCACTCTTCCCCACTCTTTCATCTGATCTCGAAGCGCGGCTTGCGCCGCGCTCTGCGCATGTGCGGCTTGCGCCGCTCTGCGCGCAAGTGTGGCTTGCGCCGCGCTCTGCGCATGCGCGGCTCGCGCTGCGATCTGCGCACAAGCGCGGCTTGCGCCACGCTCTGCGCATGCGCGGCTCGCGCGGCTCGCACCGCGCTGCGCGCGTGCACGGCACGAGCCGCACATGCGCAGAGCGCGGCTTGCGACGCGCTCTGCGCATGCGCGGCTCTGTTAGTGTGTCCTTACTGGGGAGAAAATATTCCAATAATTGCAGCAGTTTAAATATATTTTTGTAATTTATTAGTCAATTAGGCATTATTGAAAAAACATCTATTGCTATTAATTTAAAGGACCACTGTAGTTCAAGAAAAAGGCACTTGTCTGTGAAGTATGTAACAAAGTAACAACACTAGCAGTTGTGTAACCCATGGACATAAAAACATTTTAGATTTTTTTTGTTGAAGAAATACATCAATAGATGCAAACATTGTGCTGTCCTGTAATATAACCGCTCTCTCATACATACAAAATGCACCAAAGAATCATGTGTGCTTCCAGGGTCCTCTTGAGGCATCACATTTTTTTTTATTTTTTTTTAAACTAGTTTTGTGACTTTTAGATTGCCCATTGATGCTCTAAGTTAGACATAATGTTTTCAAACACATTTTGTCATTGTACAGAAAAAGTAATGTCCTAGCTGTAAGAACCGTTGATCATCTCTCCTTGGTTTAAATGCAACTTAATAAGTGCTCTGTTAGGGATTTTCAGTGTAGCAATTGTTGCTGAATAGTTGCTAAAAAATAGAAAAAAGCGTAGTAAACCACTTTGTTATAAGTTGATGTAAATATATGGGAGAAAATTAAGCCTAATAAAAATGGTGTACTTATAATGGCATTTGAGAAATGTTCTGAAATCCATTACAATCTACTTTTATACCAAAGTGAGACCTTTTTTAGCTACATCAAGTACAGCCAGTACTAGATTTTTCTATAGAGCTCTATCAGCCTCATTAAATTCAGGGACCGTAAGTCCAACGTGAAGCACGTAAGGGCTGCGGGCTTGAAATTCGACCGATTTACGTTGCTATTAAATTAGAATGGGCTGCGAGCTACGGGCTTGAGACGCAAATCGTAGCTCGTTCATAGAACTTTGGATTTTCGGCCATGCGGATGATCAATTAGTGTAGACCGTAGTTACCGGTTTAGACGGAGCAAATGGAATAAGAGACTGTCAGCTTTACGTCACTGAAAAAGGGGAGGTTAGTCCTACGGGCTACAATTACAGTTTGTGATCGGACCCCACATTCAAGATATAATGCAATATTAGTAAAGCCGTAAATATGATAGTCTAACACATGCGAGTTACAGTATATGTGTTAATACATTAATTGCAGGGATCGATATAACACAAAATATAAACATGAAATAAAGTATTTTTCAGGGCCGATTTGCGGGCTTGAGAATGTTGTGCTATTAATTCTAAGACCTAACATCACTTTCCCTTTTAATATATGTACATAAGTGTGTTTGTATTTGCATTACAAGTGCTACGTATTGGGCTTTACCCCCCTTGTGGGTTCTCTTGAGCACTCATAGTGCTTTGGGCTCCATTT
Organism: Discoglossus pictus; assembly: GCA_027410445.1. Taxonomy (NCBI): domain Eukaryota; kingdom Metazoa; phylum Chordata; class Amphibia; order Anura; family Alytidae; genus Discoglossus; species Discoglossus pictus. Next base: position 312,955,716 of record CM050167.1, read on the forward strand.
GCGTGTTACGGGCTAGCTCGCAGGTGACTTCGTTGCAATTTAATAGCTGAATTGAACAAGTAGCGGTTACGGGCTTGATAGATCAAAGGGTTTGCAGGCTGCGAAATTCAACGTTCACGCCCCATAGGCATTTTTCGGGCCGTCCTGCGGCTTACTCCGCAAGTCATCTGCAGGGAGGTTTAAGAGGCCAATTTAAAAGCTCGAAAGCTATGATTTTCAAAAATGTAGCAATTTAATGAGGCTGTTTATCTAGACTGGTGCAGTGAAACAACACCCCCTATTTAGAGCTTTGCTGCAAAAGCAGTTTAAAAGGGATTTAAAAAGCATTTTGTCCATCATAGCAATAATTATTCATGTAAAGCAAATATTTTATATGCACTTTTAAATGTTAGGTAGCACATTTGGCTTTAGCCTCATTTACAGATTGAATGTATACTTTTAGAATAGCTTTCATTGATTTGTCACATTCAGATTAACAGTAATAGAAAGGCAAGATTTAGGTGTAATAAAATGGGATGAGAATACTGAATGCTAAAGGGGAAGAGGAATGCTAAAGAGCTCAAAATAAAGAAAGATTTTTGATAATATAAACCAATCTAAGAATTGAAATGTTAGTATGGGTTTGATAAGTATCGATCAAAAGGAATTGTGTTTTTATAACCTAATAACATTTTCTATGAAGTAATGGTTACTTTATCAGTTGGAAAAATCAGCATCCATAATATAATCCATAATATAAATTCATGAATTGTTACAAATCACAAAAAGTTTGTTACTATTTCTTAATTGGCCACTGATTGTTCACTTTTATTACAGTTTACATTCAATAGATTGTTGATAAATGACAGCTATGTAAAATAAAGTATAAAGAAAAAACATTTATTAAGCCCCATTGAAGGGTATTCATAATTTGTGTTTATTAATCCTTTATTAAATTGAACCATTCTGTATTGAGGACACACTCTAAACTTATTTGTTACCTTCTTTTTTTTCATCATGATATTCCACAATATCTGTTTCTTTTGTATCTATATGTTTTATTGCATCTAACGTTTCCTCTGTAATGTGGAGATCTGATTTTATATTGGAGTCTTTCTGATCACGCGACATTTCCGTATTTAAAGTCAACACGAGAGGAATACTTTGCAGAGATCCCCTGTATGGTTGTGAGCCTGTTACACTCGATTGTTCTGGAATTACTTGCTCACTCGATGTACAAAAGGTCGTCTGCTGGTCTTCAGAACCACTGTCTAATTTGGACTCATCTGGGGAAAGTAGTATCTCTACTGGAGATTTTCTTTGGTCATATAAACCCAGAATTTGCTCATCTCCCTTTGCATTAGGATTGTTTTGAAACGTGTTTGTACACGCCACAGTATATGTAATAGTTGGTGTATTTGATTGCAAAGGAACATCATACTGTGTTGTTGGCCTTGTGTCATCAGCAGCAGTGACCATTACTTCAGGGACTTGCAATGTTGCACTAGGGGTCTTTTCACTGTCACTGGATGGATACCTGCCTGAGGTATCTGACCTGCTAGCCTCCCGAATTGTTGTCAGATCTGCTTTAGGAGTAGTTGGCTTTACATTCCTGTCTGAAGACTCACGCCTTCTAGAGTGAAAAAAATTATATCTTCCTCTGGATGGATGATCATGGTAACCACTTAAGGAATTTACATCACCAGCAGGGAAGAACAAAGTAGACGTATCACTTCCTTGTCGGCTGAAACTGCCAGCACTTCTGGGAGAGTCTGGATGCTCATGAACACTTAAGAACCGTTTGACTCTCCTTATGACAGAAGGCTGTCTTCTGTGCTTCTCCTCCTCTAACAGCCAGTCTTCACGTAGAAACATGGAGTCTGGTAATCTGCAAGATATAAATACATCTGTGATCAATGCTCATTGTAGATTCTATAATTCAGCCTCTATAATCCAGCTTCAATCTCTTTCACCCTATCTGTACTACTGGGTGCTATACCAGGCTGCATCTTACATTACAAGAGGCATCTGTAGCTATACCGATCTATAAACCTGCAATTGTGCTATGCTAAATGTGGGATAGGTAGAGGTATGCATCTGGCACTTGGGCCACTCATTCCCCTAACCATCAATGCTATATATATGCATCATATCAAAATGGTAGATTTAACATTGATATACTCACAGTGACAAGAAAAAGTACATCCCCTTATAAATATATGGGACTAACAGCAGATAAATCTAACTCTAACTAAATTATTTTGTCATTATTAATTACACAAAACAAAAATCAAACAGTATTCGGTAGCTTGTGTGAAAAAAGTACTGTAATTGTACCTACTCCCATACTGCTTCCATATCAAAAGGTAATTAAGATCAGGTGCTGCTAAACAAGTGCATGATTAGTTGATCATAAACAAGTGCATGATTAGTTGATCATAAACAAGTGCATGATTAGTTGATCATAAACAAGTGCATGATTAGTTGATCATCATGAAATGCTACTATATATATATATATACACACATACACATATATATATAGCACATAATTAGAGAAATACTTGTAAATTAATAATAAATCTTTCAAGATACCTGGAAAAAAAACATGAAATCCTTGGGGTTTGAAAACTTCTGTAAATCATTTGACGAATATTTCAATAAAAGGTAATCTACTTCTATAACTAAATGCTTTTCTCTAGTACCAATATGTTAACCTATACTTCTATATTATAGTAATAATATATTTATTTGGACATAGTTGTTGACTTTGGAGATTGGGCTCTATGATAGTTACCCCATATGAACAGTTGATCCCAAGAATGAAGGAATACAATAATCAGCCGCTGCTAATGTATAAGGTGGTCGAGCATCTGATTCATTCCAATAAATATCTTTATTCATCTTCGGTAAATTCATGTGCATTTCATCTACAGCCATAAGTGAAACCTGGGTAAAAATGACACATAGTATTATAAATGTTTTATGGAGAAAAAAAACATATTCTTTTATTAATATACTGTTTGTACAGTTAAACAATTGTGGTTTATTTGGGGAACTTTAATAGTATTTCTTATTTGAATCAGAGATGTTTAACCTAGAGCAAAAGGTGGATGAAATATTTATTTTTAACAGACACATCCTATTGAGACAGAAGAGTACTTAGTACATAAAATAGTGCTTATATTTTACGTTCCAACAACATTTTGTACATTATGAAGTTTTTGTTATTCAAGACATATAGAAAAAGTCCTGTAAGGCTCAAAGATGCCATCAGAAATTAGAAAAAAACAAAACAAAACAACACAACACATCAATTACTGTGTGAGAGGTTTCATGTCAAAAGCAGTAAAGGGCAGTGCTAGGGGTCTTGCTTATTTAGTCATCCGGTACATTGCAGAAGCTTTATCTTCATAAGAAAGTTACATTTTCGCATGTTTGTGCTTATCTATCACCACATTGGTTAAACAAAGCTGTGGAGGTCTTTGTGTCGGATAAACTACTTCTCAGTTCAACTTTCTATTTATTAAAAGAATATGAGCAGGATACATCACCAAAAGGCATGTGCAAAGATATCACTTCAATAAAATATAATACTGACCTGTAAATTTCTGTCTATGCACCAGTTAGTTTCAAAATCATCATCATCTTCACCAAAAGGATTAATTAGTTGCTCAGCAACCTGCAATAAATATATTTGTAAGGTAGAATCGGCTCATATAACATGAAAGGAAGAATTATTTTTGGAATGCATGAAATAAATATGACAATGATATAAAATGTGCCAAATTCTATTTTATATGAGTCTGTATATCATTTCTAATATATGTTTATATTTTTCAACTGTATATGGAACTTCCTTGACTCCTTGTGGCATCTGAAAATACAAAAAATCTGAAGCATCCTGCAAATGTCAATGCCCACTGCAGAAACCATAAAATGTAAAAGTAAAACAGTTAAGACAGTATATTAAGCATTTAGAGGCTTATTATGGTTCCCTTCAGGACATGACTGTTTGTTACAAAGCTTAATATAACCATATCAGCCAATCATAACAGCCAAGGTAAGTAAAAGGTTTGATGGGTTGAGAAGTGAACACTGCAATATCTTAAAACCAAACAGTGAAAAGAGCTCCAAATGAAAAAAAAATTACAGCTGGAAGGATTCTGAATTTCACCAAGGATATAATATACCTATTTATCTATTTGCTCTATTTTGTTCTGCCTAAAATCTTACAAAAATGTAACAATTGGGTTGTCCCTTCTGCAGCTCATGAAGACAGCGTACAACGTTCTGCAACACGTTACTTGAAAGAGGTCACTGATTGGCTCATTTGAAACACTAAACTTCACAGGCACAACCAGATAAAATTGTATGATTTTAAGCAGAACAAAAACAGAGCTTATAAGCACTTCTTAATGAAATAAAGTACATAAACGTAAATAGATGCATAGGTATATTAAATTTTTAGTGAAATCCAGAAACATTCCATGTCCCTTTAACTCACTGGCACATAGCAAAGAAATCATGAAATCCAGGCTTGTCCAGAACTCATTGGCTGACCTTGCCTACCCCAGTTCTATCTCATAAGTCAGATAATGTATAAAATGATTGTTATGTGGCAAATCATATTTACCTTAAGCCAGCCACAATAGAAAAAGAACTGTAGCAGAGTGAACACGGGAATGTACAGATCCAAGTCATGTCCTGCATATGATTGTTCTGGATCTAAAAACTGACGTCCAATTAGACAAGCTAAGAAGAAGGTATAGACAGCAAGTGTTACTACCTGGAAGAGAGAACATAATGTACACATTTTTTGTTAATCTTTTTGGTATTGCATTGTAGGCAGTTTTCATCCAGTGTTGAATGTTTATAAAGGAAATGTAGGTTATCAAGAGCTATGACCTCCTCTTCTATTGGATCAATGTGTTTGTCATTGGTAAGTCAGAGAGTTTGTCATTGGTAAGTGAGAGTACACAGTGCTAATATTTTATGTGCCAAAGCTGGAAGTACAATGCCTTGCAAAAGTATTCACCCCCCTTGGCATTTTTCGTGTTTTGTTGCCTCACACAATCTGGACCTAACATGGATTGTTTGAGAATTTGCATTATTTAATTTACAGAACATGCCCACAACTTTGAAGATGATTTTTTTTTTATTGTGAATCAAACAACAAATAGGACAAAATAACAGAAAAGGTCAATGTGCATAACTATTCACCCCCCTAAAGTCAATACTTTGTAGAGCCACCTTTTGCGGCAATCACAGCTCCAAGTGGCTTTAGATAAGTCTCTATGAGTTTGCCACATCTTACCACTGGGATTTTTGCCCATTACTCCTTGCAAAACTGCTCCAGCTCCTTCAAGTTGGATGGTTTGCACTTGTGAACAGCAATCTGACCACAGATGTTCTATTGGATTGAGGTCTGGGCTGTGACTAGGCCATTCCAACACATTTACATGTTTCCCCTTAAACCACTCAAGTGTTGCTTTAGCAGTGTGTTTGGGGTCATTGTCCTGCTGGAAGGTGAACCTCCGTCATAGCCTCATTTCACGCACAGCGTGGTAAAGGTTTTGCTCAAGAATATCCCTGTATTTAGCACCATCCATCTTTCCCTCAACTCTGACCAGTTTCCCAGTCCCAGCTGCTGAAATATGGATGGGGTTCTTTTGGTGATGTGATGGGTTTGTGCCAGACATAGCGTTTTCTTTGATGGCCGAAAAGTTCAATTTTAGTCTCATCAGACCAGAGCACATGTCTTTTTGCAAACTCAAAACATGCCATTTTGTTTTTTTTGCTGAAAGTAATGGCTTTCTTCTGGCCACTCTGCCATAAAGCCCAACTATATGGAGCGTAAGGCTTATTGTCGTCCTATGTACAGATACTCCAGTCTCTGCTGTTGAACTCTGCAGCTCCTCCAGGGTTACCTTAGGTCTTTATGCTGCCTCTCTGATTAATGCCCTCCTTGCCCTGTCCGTGAATTTTGGTGGGCGGCCATCTCTTGGCAGGTTTGCTGTTGTGCCATGTTCTTTCCATTTGGTTATGATAGATTTGATGGTGCTCCTGGGGATCATCAAAGATTTGGATATTTTTTTCTAACCCTTACTTGTACTTCTCAACAACATTGTCCTTTACTTGTTTGGAGAGTTCCTTGGTCTTCATGGCAGTGTTTGGTTAGTGGTGCCTCTTGCTTAGGTGTTACAGCCTCTGCAGCCTTTCAAAAAAGGTGTATATATGTGATGACAGATCATGTGACACTTAGATTGCACACTGGCAGACATCAATTCACTAATTATGTGACTTCTGAAGGTAATTGGTTGCACCAGAGCTTTTTATGGACTTCATAACAAAGGGGGTGTATACATACACACATGCCAATTTTCTGTTTTCTAGTTTTATGTATATATTTTTCTCATTTCACTTCACCAACTTAGACTATTGTGTTCTGATCCATCACATAAAATTCAGATTAACAAAACATTGAACTTGAGGCTGTAATGTAACAAAATAGTTAAAAAGTCAAGGGGGTGAATAATTTTGCAAGGCACTGTATATAATATTTTCTATTATGCCAGCAATGTGTTTTGCAACGGGCAATGTCTTATGTGGTGTTGCTTAGCCACCCAACTCCAAGTGGTAGAATACAATAAATTCTAAAGCAGTGATGGGCCACTCATCCTACGAGGTCTGCCGCTATTTCTGTCGCTTTCTCTGCTTATGTATTCAGGTTTTTTTTGCAGTAGCACTGCATGGACCGATCAGAATTAAAGAGATATTGAAAACCTGGCCTACTGTTGGACCTCATAGGACCAGGTTGCCCACCACTGTTCTAAAGCCTTTTTACTATGTGTAGAGTGTCTCTGCTGTGTGTGCTTATACATTTCATATCAATAAAAATAATAATAAATTGCATTTAACCATTGAAATCTGTTCATCACTATACAGTGTATCCCACATATTAAAACATTAATACGTCATGTAATATGTGTTTTTAAGTATTAAGAGCTATCATTTACCCTTGTGATCAATGTGGATTTTTGTGTTTATGTATTTTAGTGGGGTATTTGGTTGTGGCAGGAAGTTATTACAGGTTTTGTTATATAGGTGACGCTTTATGTTAACAAATAGTTATATATGCTGCTTTGTGGTCTCCTCCGTGTATCCTTGTCATGTACATACTAACACAATGTCTGTCATCATGTTTAATGCTGTAATTGTAAGGAAATTGTGGTGCTTTAAATATAATTAGTAAAAATAGTGGAGAGGTTATGAAAAACCTCATAAGAATGAACAGACCTGTGCAGCCAGGAAGTTAAGGCAGATAAAGTACAAATCCATGTAAGTATCAGTATTAAGGAAATTAATGCTCTGAACTTAAAATGTTTATACATATGAATAACATATAAGGACTCATAAAAGTCTTAGAAAACAACCAAAAATTAAAAACAGACAAGCCAAAGGAAAGACCATATGTTGTGTTATACAGTAAAACACCACATTCTCACAAAAGTTAGTGTTTAAAGAATGTCATGTCTGTTTCCAGACTCAAACACAACCAAGCCCAAAATAAAAGTTTATTGCCTACCTGTGTGTATACCAGAGGAATGCCAACCCAATCGTAACCAAAGAGAAGGCTGCACCAGGAGCGAAAGCGGTTCATCTCCTAAAGTTAGTAACACAAACAAAACTCTACTATGAAAGAATTTTAGATTGTCATATATGTAAATATAAATCTACAATTAGGATTTGCTAAGTAATCATTTATTTGTAGGGTTTTATGGATAACACAGTACAATCGTCGTAATTACACATGAAAGATGTCCGGAATTCACCAACTGATCTATTTTTTTTATATTATTCATTGTAGAATGAAATAGTCTTTGAGAAAAGAAAAGCAGGATTATTTGGTATTGCAAATTTAATTTCTACTATGCAATAGGAATAACATAGGGCTTCAGTGCTGTTTCTTATTTTATGATGACAGTTACTCTGTGCTATGTAATATTCCCTTGTTCCACTTCAAGCAATAAAATATTTTCTTGTGATGTTTAGCTTTGTCCAACACTTTGCTATAAAATAAATTATACAGTATTTAATATTGCTTAGGTAATTTGAACAGTGGAAAGCAAAGCAAATAGTACTGATAACTAACGAAGACAAACAAGCTGTACAGCACATCTTAGACGCTCTGTGTCTAAGTCTGGAGACGATTTTGTGACTCTATAATGCAGTGGTGGACAACACAAGGCTGACCCTCAAACACTTCCCAGGAGGCTTGTTCTCTGGAGTGGGGAAGTATGCACCTCTTCTACAGTGCATTTTATATATCTAAAAATAGTACATTAGACCCAGTTGAACTCCAAAATAGTTCTTCTCATTGTCTACATTTTGTGTAAAATGAAAAGTTTAAAGCAAAGTTTGTTCAAGGCCAAAATGTCTTGCAAATACAAGACATTTTTAGAGTGTCACACCTCTCTCCTCCCCACATCCTTATTGGATTTAACAATAACCCTTATTAGTCTGACATGGTCACTTTTTATCTTTGTCTGGATGTCGGGATGTAAGTGAGAAAATTGAAAGCAAAAGGAGCAGCTGTACAGAAGGGGAACAGGGTTAAAAATAACGCACAGAGAGAATAGGAAGGTGGTGGATCTTGATATGGAGGGTCTTCAGATACTGTTCATTAGCTTCCCTATCCAGGTTCCAGTTTAAGCTCATCAGTAAGCCTGCTATCACCTGAAAATGTGCTGCCCTAGGCATGGGCCTCCTGGGCCTAGGTAAAATCACACCCATGAGTCTGTGTATCAAACAGACAGATCTACTCTGTAAAAGACTGCAGGAAAAGAAGTATGTTTTGACTTACAAGCATATTAAATTGCAGCAATTCTAGTGCATGCAAGTCACTTTCTATAATAAAAAAACACAGATTATATTACTTTTAAACAAGTTTGCACCAGAAATGTATCTTTTTACATCCCAATATATATTATATGCCAAATATCAATACTTTGTATAATGAACTCCTGAGGACAGAAAGTCCCATTCACATACAAAGGCCTGTGTAAACCCTGTAACTATAAAAGTGCTTGATATGGATTTCAGAAAGATTATTTTGTGCTTTAACAGATGCCATAAATCAAATACTATGGTTATACATAGTAACATAGTGATTGCGGTAGAAAGAATACTATTAGTAAATTAAGTTTAACATGTTTAGATCACCTCTGATCCTTGTAATATATGAATTACAGTAACTGTTGATTGTTAATTGCTAATTGATCCAGGAAGTGAAAGAAAAAAAATCCAACTGAAGCATTGACCAGTGTATCATAAGGTCAGAGGAAAAAAATCCTTTCTGACCCGAAATACTTGCAATATGATTACTCCCTGGATCAATATCCATTTTCTCTGCTAATCCAATATAACCTTGTATGCACTTTTTATTTAAAAACATATTCAACCTCCTTTGAAGCTACTGAATCTGTTGTCACTACTTTTGTAGAGAGTTCCACAATATGACTGCCCTTACTGTGAAGAACCTTTTTCTTTCCTTAAGTTTGAATCTTATGGTATGCTTTGCCAGACTTAAACATTCAAGTATGTCACCAGTCACATAGTGAGTTTCCTCAGTGTTATGAATAAAATGGAGGTCCATTAATTACAATTAAGCCACCATCATATAGCCTACTTCTATATCTCTTGGCTTCTCATTTTTTCTTTTAAAATTCTCACATAAGCCTGCATCACATATACTCTCAAATGTAAATGTAAAAAGCCACAATAGAGTTTCATTCGTTTTTTTTTTTATAACAGATTTGTAATAAAATTCTGTAGCGTTTAAAACTAATACTTTCTGTGCTGCAAGGAATAACAGAGCATTTTCTCTCCACCCCAGGTGGTGGTGGCATAACAGTGCAGGTGGCTGTCTTCTTTCTTTTCTGCTAGATATGCCTGAAGTGGCCACTGCAGGGAAGGAGTTAGATAAACACTCCTATCAAGACGTCGTCCTGGGGTAGAAATGACATGTCTGAAACACTTAATATTCAACGTAAGTTTAAGAAAGCATATTGATTTTTTTTCTTCAAATAATTATTTTTTTGCTAATCAGCTATTAAATAAACCTTACTGTCTAAGTACTAGAGGGGTCCCATTAAAATGTTGAGTGCCAGGAGTTTAGGACATTTTTCTGATCCGACAGGCCAAATGCATTTGGAGCATTTCGCAATGCATCTTTTTAGACAAGGTTTTTGTCAGCCTTTTTTTTACTTAGATATGGAAAGTTATATATTGTTTTCTTTTTTTCAGTAGAAGTGTTCTACTAGTATAATTCTTATTTTGGTTGTATGTGAAGGAAAAGGTAAAAATGAATACAGGACATTAAATGGCAAGAGCACAGGGTGTTTTCTTTGGCTTGATTAGCACATTATACATATCCTGAGCCTTAAAATGTGTCTATCTCTGTACCCATACAGACCACTCATGTCAAGCCCTCACCCCCTCCTCTCATCTCCCCTCTCATGTCTTTCCCTTTCCCCCTCATGTCTTTCCCTCTCCCCAACCCATATTTACCCCACTCATGTTTTTCCCCTTTCCCCCACCCCTCATTGCCTATTTTCTTGCTTGTCTACTTCCTCATTAATTTTCCTCCTGTCATCCCTCATCTCTCTATCACGTCTTTCCCTATCCCCACCAGTCATCCCCCTCATGTCTTTCCCTCTCCCCCTCCATAATCTTCCCTTCTTTCCCCTCATGTATTTCCCCTCTCCCCACATCTCCGCCTTCATGTCTTTCCCTTTCCTCCACCCCTCATCTTCACCTTCATAGCTTTGCCTTTACCCCACTCCTCATCCCTGTCTCCATGTCTCCTCCCCTTATTTTTCCCTATCCCATCCCTAATCTTTCCCTCCCCTTACCCCTTATCTTTACCTCCTTTTGTCTCCCCCCTCTCCGGATCCCTCATCACAATACTTCTCTCTACCCTTCATCTCTCCCTCCATCCCCCTGCATCATCAATTCCCCCGTTCCCCTTACCCCTTTGTGGCCAAAGTTCTATTGGAAGTTAGTGACGGCCAACGCAGTTTCAAATAGGATCTGGACCCAGCCCAGGCCATGCTTTTGCTAAACACAGAGTCCCAAATGGGTACTATCCCATCTCCCCACTACACACCAATGTGTGCCAATCAGTCATCCAATCCTGGAGGGAAGACTGATCAACACAGAAGTGCAAGCATGTTCAAATAACACGCTTGGCCACTGGAGCCTAGCCAGCCAAGCATGTCAATTTAATGAGCTTAAAACCTATAATTTTATTAAAGAATCTTCTCTTTTCCACTTGTACTTCTTGTGCCTTGTCTATATTATGTTAACTACATTGTGTAGTATTGTGTACATTATAAAACAAATAAGAACATACAATATTGGTATACCATTTGTTACTAAAGCCTGGAATACATTACTTTCTTTTCTACTCACATTCATCATAATCTGCAGATCGACACTGTCACGAATTCTTCCCTCGTTCCGAGCTTTTGATGCCAGATTCCCAAACCAAATAACTGGCACCCAGTATTTCAGATGGGGTGAATTAAGACTATCAAACAGTTTTCTTTCATCTGAGGTCATAAATCCTATTAGACAAAAGGAGAGGGGTTTTACATATTTTTCATAAGAAACGGGTTTTAGCTAACACTGAACTATGTAGCTGCAATATGAATAACACTTCATAAGAATTATACTGAGTATAAAATTGAACTAAGCCCCCTGATGCTGATGCAAATAATATATATTAAGCCAGTCAAAAAATGCTGATAACAGGATATCAATTCTGTTCTTTTACAAAATGGCATTTTAATCATTAATATTCATTGAGATATAGTCAGTGTATTTGAAAGAAAATTAAATTCACTCTATAAAGGCAATTTCATAAATGATTTTTTCTAGATGTAGCCAAATAGGATACAGCATTCATCATGCTTCTCTGTGGATAGGTTGGCCTGATCTGTTGCCTAGAAATTGCAGGTGATGTTGTGATAGAGGAAAATATAGATTTGTGTTCTATAGAACTTCTCACTGACTACTTCAATTAGTCTTGTAAATTATAATGCATGAAGAATATTAACATTTTATGTTGTTCTCTCCATGCCGATTTGTGCTACTTCTTGGTATCCTGCACCTCTTTGCTCTCCCTCTTCTTACTTATTTAATAATTTCCTTCCACCCTTACTCAGTTTTGTTTATGCTCTGAAAATTCTCAGTCCTAGAATATGGGACGGTGTAAAAGCCGGAACGGAACGGAACAGGCCGGAACAGGCCATTTATAAAAGAAATCAATGACAATATCACTGGGATGTGTTAGATATTATTGAGAACAATATTTAAGAACAAAAACTAATTCAATATAATACTTTTTTAACCCTTTAAAAACCCAAAAATCAAACGGAACAGGCAAAAACAAGCCGGAACGCACACTTTATGAAGGGAATCCATGCTAAAATCATTGGGATGTGTTAAATATATTTGAGAACTATATTTAAGAGCTAACCACAATCTAATAGTATGCTTTATTAACCCTTTAACATGCCAGAATACAATATTTCGCAAAATGACCCGGAACGGCGGCTTTCCAGATGGTCAAAAATACCAAACTCACCAAATACACAGAACTAGGTGGGATTCATGTAACAACCTTCATAAATTCCACAGAAACTCATTTCAAGTACCCATTCCAGGCCAAAATACAATATTTCGCAAAATGACCCGGAACGGCAACTTTTTAGAGGGTTAAAAATACCAAATTCCCCAAATGCACACGACTAGGTGGGATTCATGTAACAACCTTCATAAATTCCACAGAAACTCATTTCAAGTCCCATTTCCGGGCCAAAATACAATATTTCACAAAATGACCCGGAACGGCGACTTTTTAGAGGCTCAAAAATACCAAATTCACCAAATACACATAACTAGGTGGGATTCATGTAATAACCTTCATAAATTCCACAGAAAATAATTTAAAGTACCCGTTCCAGGCAAAAATACAATATTTCACAAAATGACCCGGAACGGCGACTTTTTAGACGGTGAAAAATTCCAAACTCACCAAATACACAGAACTAGGTGGGATTCATGTAACAACCTTCATAAATTCCACAGAAACTCATTTCAAGTACCCATTCCAGGCCAAAATACAATATTTCGCAAAATGACCCGGAACGGCGACTTTTTAGAGGGTTAAAAATACCAAACTCACCAAATACACATAACTAGGTGGGATTCATGTAATAACCTTCATAAATTCCATAGAAACTCATTTCAAGTACCTGTTCAGGGCCAAAATACAATATTTCACAAAATGACCCGGAACGGCGACTTTTTAGACGGTGAAAAATAACAAATTCACCAAAATGCACACGACTAGGTGGGATTCATGTAATAACCTTCATAAATTCCATAGAAACTCATTTCAAGTACCTGTTCCGGGCCAAAATACAATATTTCACAAAATGACCCGGAACGGCGACTTTTTAGACGGTGAAAAATACCAAATTCCCCAATTGCACATAACTAGGTGGGATTCATGTAATAACCTTCATAAATTCCACAGAAAATAATTTTAAGTACCTTGTCTTGGCAGAATACTTACGAACTGCTACTTCGCAAAGTGTGGGAGATACCCCCCCTTCCCCTGCAAGGAACAGAGTGAGGGGGGAGGGAAAGAGGGGAGGAAAGGGAAAGAGGGGAGGAAAGGGAAAGAGGGGAGGAAAGGGAAAGAGGGGAGGAAAGGTAAAGAGGGGAGGAAAGGGGGAAAGAGACACAGGGAAGGAAGGGGGGTAAGTGGGGGATGAGACACAGAAGAGGGAGGGGGTAAGTGGGGGATGAGACATAGGGGAGGGAGGGAGGTAAGTGGGGGATGAGACACAGGGGAGGGAGGGAGGTAAGTGGGGGATGAGACACAGGGGAGGGAAGGTAGGGTATGAGACACTGGAAGGAAGGGGGGATATGAGACACAGAGGGGGAAGAGACACAGGTGGGGTATGAGACGGGGTGAAGGTGGTGATATGAGACACAGGGGGTGAAGGAGGGTATGAGACACAGGGGAGAGAAAGGGGTGTATGAGACACATTATTATTGCAGTGTGGCCTGAAAGAGGCACCTTTGCTCATGTGGCAGTCTGCAATGAGTGCAAAAGGCGCTTATTACAGGCCGCACTGCAATGAGCGCCTTCAATCATGTGGCAGCCTGCAATCAGCGACTAAGGCACTCATTGCAGGCCGCCACATGCGAGCCTCGCCTACCCAAAACAACATTTCCAACCTTTACTTCTAAAACCCGTATCATATGTGTATCACCATAACAGTTGTCAGTTCGCGTTTTTGGTGACCGTTTGTGCTGTTGGTCAAGTTTGCGTGCGTCGTTGAGCCAAGCTCGCAATCGGGCTCAACGAAGTATGTAAGTGGCCGCTGATGGAACAGCATAAACCCAACGTTGTGGAGCGTAACGCGCTCCACGCACCAACATAGCACAGAAGCGTGCAAGGTCTAGGACCTTTAACGGTTCAACCTTGTGCAAAGGGACTGTTTGCGGTTGTTTGCGGTGCATTAAACGGGGAGATTGGTCTGTTACTGTGAAGCAGGTGTAACCCTTACACTACCTGATCGATACAACATCATACCTGATGTTTTAAAGCATGTTATTCCAAACAGTTTTGGAATGTTAGGTAATTTATGCCCTTTATGGCTTAAAACCAGACTCTGCATCAACTATGTAATTTTCCGTGGGAGTTTTGCCATGGATCCCCCTCCGGCATGCCACAGTCCAGGTGTTAGTCCCGTTGAAACAACTTTCCCATCACTATTGTGGCCAGAAAGAGTCCCTGTGGGTTTTGAAGTCTATGGCGGTTCGCCCGGTTCGCCGGTTCGCAAACATTTGAGGAAAATCGTGTTCGCCGTTCGCGAACCCAAAATTTTATGTTTGCGACGTCACTAATTATGAGTTAGATGTGAGTACTTATATATTTTTTTTTTATAATTTTTTTTTGTGTCTTTTTAAATGCGCTGGTTGTGCGTGTGAGTACTTCTAATTTAATGTTTTTATCTACTTTGTGGGGGGCTTTTTAAAAATGCGCTACTTGCACGTTGTGTTTAAAGAACCGTGTGTGTGTGCGTGCTATTCCCGCAGACATCTTTAAGCGTTTTGCGCTTCTGTGCTATGTTGGTGCGTGGAGCGCATATGGTGATACACATATGATACGGGTTTTAGAAGTAAAGGTTGGAAATGTTGTTTTGGGTAGGCGAGGCTCGCATGTGGCGCCCTGTAATGAGTGCCTTTGTCGCTGATTGCAGGCTGCCACATGATTGAAGGCGCTCATTGCAGTGCGGCCTGTAATAAGCGCCTTTTGCACTCATAGCAGACTGCCACATGAGCAAAGGTGCCCCTTTCAGGCCACACTGCAATAAGCGCCTGTGTCTCATACCCCCCTTTCTCTCCCCTGTGTCTCATACCCTCCTTCCCCCCCTGTGTCTCATATCACCCCCTTCACCCCATCTCATACCCCACCTGTGTCTCTTCCCCCCCTGTGTCTCATATCCCCCCTTCCTTCCAGTGTCTCATACCCTACCTTCCCTCCCCTGTGTCTCATCTCCCACTTTCTCCCTCCCCTGTGTCTCATGCTCCACTACCCCCCCTCTGTCCCCTGTGTCTCATCCCCCACTTACCTCCCTCCATCCCCTGTGTCTCATCCCCCACTTTCCCCCTCCCCTGTGTCTCATGCTCCACTAACCCCCCTCTGTCCCCTGTGTCTCATCCCCCACTACCCCCCTCCCATGTGTCTCATCCCCCACTTACCTCCCTCCCTCCCCTGTGCCTCATCCCCCACTTACCTCCCTCCCTCCCCTGTGTCTCATCCCCCACTTACCTCCCTCCCTCCCCTGTGTCTCATCCCCCACTTACTCCCTCCCTCTCCTGTGTCTCATCCCCCACTTACCCCCCTTCCTTCCCTGTGTCTCATCCCCCACTTACCTCCCTCCCTCCCCTGTGTCTCATCTCCCACTTTCTCCCTCCCCTGTGTCTCATGCTCCACTACCCCCCCTCTGTCCCCTGTGTCTCATCACCCACTTACCTCCCTCCCTCCCCTGTGTCTCATCCCCCACTTACCTCCCTCCCTCCCCTGTCTCTCATCCCCCACTTACCTCCCTCCCTCCCCTGTGTCTCATCCCCCACTTTCTCCCTCCCTCTCCTGTGTCTCATCCCCCACTTACCCCCCTTCCTTCCCTGTGTCTCTTTCCCCCTTTCCTCCCCTCTTTACCTTTCCTCCCCTCTTTACCTTTCCTCCCCTCTTTCCCTCCCCCCTCACTCTGTTCCTTGCAGGGGAAGGGGGGGTATCTCCCACACTTTGCGAAGTAGCAGTTCGTAAGTATTCTGCCAAGACAAGGTACTTAAAATTATTTTCTGTGGAATTTATGAAGGTTATTACATGAATCCCACCTAGTTCTGTGTATTTGGTGAATTTGGTATTTTTGAGCCTCTAAAAAGTCGCCGTTCCGGGTCATTTTGCGAAATATTGTATTTTGGCCCGGAACAGGTACTTGAAATTATTTTCTGTGGAATTTATGAAGGTTATTACATGAATCCCACCTAGTTATGTGTATTTGGTGAATTTGGTATTTTTCACCCTCTAAAAAGTCGCCGTTCCGGGTCATTTTGCGAAATACTGTATTTTGGCCCGGAACAGGTACTTGAAATTATTTTCTGTTAAATTTATGAAGGTTATTACATGAATCCCACCTAGTCGTGTGCATTTGGGGAATTTGGTATTTTTTACCCTCTAAAAAGTCGCCGTTCCGGGTCATTTTGCGAAATATTGTATTTTGGCCCGGAACAGGTACTTGAAATGAGTTTCTGTGGAATTTATGAAGGTTATTACATGAATCCCACCTAGTCGTGTGCATTTGGGGAATTTGGTATTTTTTACCCTCTAAAAAGTCGCCGTTCCGGGTCATTTTGCGAAATATTGTATTTTGGCCCGGAACAGGTACTTGAAATGAGTTTCTGTGGAATTTATGAAGGTTATTACATGAATCCCACCTAGTTCTGTGTATTTGGTGAATTTGGAATTTTTGACCCTCTAAAAAGTCGCCGTTCCGGGTCATTTTGTGAAATATTGTATTTTGGCCTGGAATGGGTACTTGAAATGAGTTTCTGTGGAATTTATGAAGGTTATTACATGAATCCCACCTAGTTCTGTGTATTTGGTGAGTTTGGTATTTTTGACCATCTGGAAAGCGAAATATTGTATTCTGGCATGTTAAAGGGTTAATAAAGCATACTATTAGATTGGGGTTAGCTCCTAAATATAGTTCTTAAATATATTTAACACATTCCAATGATTTTAGCATGGATTCCCTTCATAAAGTGTGCGTTCCGGCCTGTTTTTGCCTGTTCCGTTTGATTTTTGGGTTTTTAAAGGGTTAAAAAAGTATTATATTGAATTTGTTTTGGTTCTTAAATATTGTTCTCAATAATATCTAACACATCCCAGTGATATTGTCATTGATTTCTTTTATAAATGGCCTGTTCCGGCCTGTTCCGTTCCGTTCCGGCTTTTACGCCGTCCCCTAGAATATTGCCTGCAGGCTCTTAAAGTTTTCCTTCCAACGCCTGAACCTAATTGATGAACATTACAGAACAGATTCCCTCTTGGGCATATAAACATATATTTGGATCCTAAAATATTCTGCATCCCTCCCATGTTTGACCAAAATGCATTGCTCACTTGGTTTTACTCCTTTTACATAAGTTTGTATTTCATTTTACTTTATTTTTTTTTAATTGCCATACTTCTTGTACCATCTACTATTACTTCTTAGATCTGATAGCTTCTTCGGTGGACTGAACCTTGCAGCAGCTCCCTCTGCTGTAAGAAATGGATTCTACCCAAACACTCACACACGGTATCAATTAATACACTACTATTAATAAAAAAGTTAATGATTTAACGTGGTGCTTCCTGACAGGATATATATTGCTACATTAGACAAATTATTCTTGTTGATAGGCATTTTCACTGTTACATTTAATTGACCTTTTTTTTTTATAAAGGTACAAATTCTATATATAACTACAAGTGTCTGTCTGTCAATACATACATCAATAATTATGGTAAACAAAGAGCTAATTATACAATCTGACAAAGCAATCACTTGAGACCTTGCATTAAATTGTAACTTAATATATTTTAAATCAGCAGTTCTTCTGTATCCTTAGACAATGTCAACTGGGACAGGGCTCATGGAAAATGGCCAGTCTTACAATGTTGCCCACCAGTTAGGGTTTTACCCAAACCTTTGTGCCAAAACAAAAATAAAACAAAAACAGACAAAAGCTCACTAGCTAATACAAGTATCCCATATTACCCCAGTCGTTAATAAATGAGACATGGGGTGATCAATCAGTCTGTTTCATTAACATAAAATATTGTATTTAATCTATGTTTTAATTTAGTATCGACTATTTTCTATTTCCCTTCATTGTGCCTGGAAAATAGTCTTTTTTAACATTGGTAATATTTTTTTTTCTTACAAATACTACTTTTATCCGATATTTATAAGTTATGACCTTTAAATATATTCCATGGTAAACTACATTAGAAATACAAGCACTCTGCCATAGTGTATACTTGACTGTACCTGCTTCTACTACATGGTCCATAGTTGGAAATCTTTTGTAAACAGCAGTGCTGACAGATCGGAAGATCAGCAAGGAAGTTAGGTTCACATAACGCATAAGTGTCCTCCTGAGTAACCGGCCATATTCATCTGTCCCATGGACATTGCTGGAGATCAGGAACATGAGCCTGTCTGGCCAAGGAAGATTAACAAACTGGTTCCACCATCGGTTTACAACAAGGGTGACATAGAAACCTGTAAAATACAAGACATAATGAATAAAAAAAACTATTATGCAAGCTCGCCCAACATTTGTAATACAGTGTACTTAATAAGTTTCCAACATTAATGAATATTGTTAATTCAACAGGAAATAGCTGAATTTTACTTATGATGTAAACTTTAGTTATTTATCATTTCCTGCACACTCGATAAATTCCATGTCCATAGTACTATTTTCTGCTGTTTGCATACAAACGTGTACTTATAAGCACAGTTCTGCATAGATACAGTCACGATGTACACATACAGCCTTGTATGTATAAATACAACCCATCATACACTTCATGAACTATCATTTTAGAGGCATTTTCCAATTCCATGGCAAAAAAAATATCAAAGAATCAGTTTAACAGACAGAGGGAAATAATCACAAGTAAACTCAATATCACACATCTGCAACCATAGGATTTTTATAGTTCTCTATAACATTTGTTGAATACTAGTGGTTAGTTTAATATGGTGTGGGAAAAAAATAATAAAAAAAGAATACTTTTCTGTATGCGTACATGCGACACTGAATACTGTACATACACACATCTGCATGCATACACCTCTGAAATGCTTGCATATATCCTTATACTTAATCTTGCATGCATATACACTATCCTACAGACATGCACCATTCCTTGAATACTTAGTTCCCACAATATATAAATGTACAGTATATACCAAGCTGTAAGTGATTACAGGTCTTACTTAGGTGTGTTATGTATGTATGACCTCTATATTTTGCAGGACTGTTCTACTCTATATGAGTAATGGGTAGCCGCCCAGGGGTGGGTGCTGTCCCGGGTGGAACATTTTGCACAGAACTGAGCATCAAAGAAATGTCTTTTCTTTACAGCGTATCTTTGCTCTTGTTTGCTTGTGTTACTGATTTGTAGAGTAGATTAGTTTTTCAAGCAATAAAAGTAGGTGTTCCTTTACCTATAATTTATATGGGATACAGTATCTTTATGTTTTAATGTGTAAAATAAATATTTTTGAACAGATATTATTGATATTTGGAAATGTTATCCCATGTAAATGAAAGCGAAATGTTTTGCTAATGGATATATATGACTTTATGTTTATATTCAAACCCATCTTGATGTGCCCATGACATTTCTTCGTCTACCAGCAGAACAGATATGTGACAGATTTGCAACCATTTCATTTTAAGTTTACTCCAGTTATCTGCTAGAAAAAAAAAAACGCTTGTTCCCTTTCAGAAATATTACAAATACAGGACAAAGGCTTGTCCCAGTCTGTAAAGGGATATGGAAGCTTGCTGGATTAAAACATGTCTGCACTCTATAGGCAAAAAGCAGCCTATTTGTATGCAGCACATCTCATAAAACATTTTGTTTGTATTAATATCTAAAAATCTCTCTAATGATTATGTTGACACCTCCAAAGGGTGTTTACGCAGGCATCGGATTACTCCCAATCAGCATGCAGCATCAGGGGAGCAATATTAACCAACTATTTACCGTCCTGTTACTTGCTCAGCCGATCTTCCTAGCAGCAATACATAGAACATGTTAGTGATATACTACATATCCCAAGCTGCTTTTCTGCACAAACAGGAACCCAAAATTCTAAAGTTTCAGCTAATCTGATGTTCAACTGTCAGAAATTACAAGAGATTTTGCTGACTTCAATGTAAGTGTTTTATGCAAATTATTTTTGCATACACTACTAATTTTCCTCTATCAGATGCATTCATAATCCAGCAAACTTACATATCCATTTAAGGTTAGTTCCTGCTCATGGGCTATCATCTCCTCTTCTCATCATATACTATGCATACATATCATATCAATGTAATTTTCAATGCATTTTCATCATATAAGGTAATTTTAATTCAATTACATTTTAACAAGTCATTTGCTTTCTATACTCTTATGGCTATTAAATTGGCCTCTTTCAGCTGCCCACAAACGATCTGCGGGTTACAGGCGGAAAAACCCTATGGACCATCAAAATCTGAACTCCGTCCCATTACTATCGCAAATTGCTATTAAATTTCAATGAATACCCAAGGACAGCAAATGGAGCCAAAAATCCTACGGGTACTAGAGAGAACCCACAAGAAGGTTAAAATCCTGTTTGTAGCACTGTAAAAGCAAATATAAACACAATACTGTGATGTAAGGTAATAATATTAATAGCACAACATTCTCAAACTCGCAAATCGGCAATCAAAATTATTTATTTTATGCTTAATTTCAGTGTTATATCAATCAATGTGTTAATACATATAATAGAAGAGTCGTATGGACTAGAATATTATATTTATTAATTATTTCATATTGCATTATTTCTGGAATGCGGGTCCGATCGCAACTCGTACTTCAAAACCCGTAAGTGATCTAACCTCCATTTTTTTAGTGATGTAATGATGATGATCTCTTTTACTATTGGCTCCATCTAAACGGTAACCATGGCTTTGACTAATTGATCATGTTCACAACCGCGGAAGCGTGGTTTACAAATTTAAATGTTGGCCACATCTGTTGCGGGCTTGTCAAAGTTAATCGCTCTGCAACTCTGCCAAATTTCAAGCCGCACTTCAAATTTAATAGGGCCCTTAGTCTTTTCTTAAAATTTCAAAACTTTTTGATAAGTTTGTTTTCATTGTAAGATTGCTAATAACCATATTAAATTTGCCCTTTCCCAGTTTATCAAATAAACCCAATTGGCATAGCTACTAAATATTCTGTGAAGAAAAGACTCATATTTAACTTATTTGCCCCACATATTAAATCAATAACCAGCTTTAATATTGGACCTGAACTTTGACTTGAGGTAGCACAATATGCGTGGCTGTCAAATAGATATAGATACATTTAAACTTGTCCCATTGCATCCAGACATTTTGGCATAAAATTAAGTGACAAAAGAAATCTGTTTTCTCTAACAGACTTACCTACTTCACATGAAAAAAAGACTGCCTTATCAATGTAATATAATTTATGAGAATCAATTTTAACTCCCATAACCTAGAAATGAGTATTCAATTAAATAAGGTCAACAGAATCATAGATAACATTCTCAAATTTCAAAAACAAATTCACTACTATTAATTAGAGCTACAGTCACTTTCATGTCTTCTTAATTTTGCTGCCAAGATACTGCCTCAAGATCTGATAAACAACAAGATGTTACTTGAAATTAGTCAAGATATTAGAGATATTCTGGGTATGTTTTCTACAACAGTTGTATGACAAATCTCTCTTTTTGAACTCTATGAAGCTCCCCTCACCTCAGGTTAAGTTTAGACAACACAAATTACAACTTTAAAAAAAATTGTATGTTTTTTTTATGCTCTGGGGCTTCTGCATTGAGTACATTAATTTATCCGAATACAACCACATAAGAGAAATATTTGCCATCATATGAATAATGACACTCTGGGGCCCATCATGGTCAAGTTTCAAGTTTAACAAAGGTTACATTTCTAAACCTATTACTTTTACAATTTGACCAAATTAAGACCTGACCCTAATATGCTCATGAAAATCTTTACAAGTCTTACCCGTTATACTTTATTCAACCATTAACTAATTTCCTGCAAGCTAAAATAAATTCCTACAAATCATTAATCTCCTCTTTCTTCAGAAATTTTCTTTCAAGTATTCAGATAATACCATTCCACAGCATAACTTATCCAAATTACCATGACGTGATGACACTAACTTCTCATCTAAGGGAGGCAAAAACAATTATGCATTCCGCCATTTAAAAAAATACAGAGTAAATTTATGATAGAGTTTGGGCACAAAATACTTCGCCTTGCATACAATCAAGGCATTTGATATAAATTCAATATTTGTTTTTGGCACATCTCATTTTCTCCAAAAACTATCAAACTTATCTATCAGGTATTCAACACAACTTAACTTTGAGATACCCAGAAAAAACATCCATTGTGTCTACTCATGCTATTAAAATATTTATTAAAAGGTTTGTTCAAATATGATACATAAAACATTAGAACTAGACTTCCTATTACGTAATATCTCTTTTGGAGAGTGTCAGATTTCTTAAATACTTACAAATGTTAATATCACGATTAAACCTGCCATATATATCTCACCTTTTTGGGGTTTTCTAAGACCTGGGAAATTCACTATCTCTAATTCTAAAAAAATATTTCTATGTCAGGTGAATTTTAATTTTATTACACCACTACATACATACATACTTTATCTAATGACAAAATAACCCCCAAAAATGTTAAAATATTATATTATCCAACTGAACATAATTGCTGTCCCATTAAATGAATTAAGCCTAATCCTGTAACCATATGGTCCATAATCCCCATTATTACCTATTAATAAAACTTTACATGTATCCACGTTCTGAGAATATCTTAGGTTCATAATTAAACGATTTGGTTCAAACTTCTATTCAGGATATTCCTTTCATATAGGAACAGCTTCAACTGCTTTCAAAAACAATGTCCCCACTCATATCAATAAAAAATAGGAAAATAGAGAACACCATGTTACTCAAGATAAATCCCGAACACTCAAGAAGAAATCAAATCAATTTCTAAATTACTGAGTATGTATAAAAGTAAATAAAAAAAATTCTGGGATTTAATTTAGTATTTTCTTTTCTTTCTTTTTGCCCTTTTTAGAAGGCCAACCTTCATATCATCGAAATCTGGCAAATTTATATCTCATCCCACTCCACTTTGTTACAATTTAGTACCTAAGCCCTGACTACATATATACAGCCTTATTAAATTGGGATTCGGTAAATGTCTATTTAAGCACCTAGCATCTTTTTTTATACAGAAGTTTTAAGTTAGTGAAGACCTTGCTTTTGGATAGAAGTTCACTAACTAAAAACTTCTGTAAAAAAAAATATGCTGTGTGCTTTTATAGAGCCCTTTTAAATTTACAGAATCACAATTTAATAAGGCTGATAATTTGTTAGAAAGTAGATTTAATTTTGAGTATGTGCATATGTGTCTGGCGGGGGCCCTAGTTACTAGATTTTTACTGGCCCCCAGATTTCTAATGACAACCCTGGTCCTATGTAATTAAGCCAATACACACACTGTTTTAGACAGCAAAATAATAATAAATAATCAAATTAAGGTAATTTCCTACAGAACCAGTTATACTCACAGACTTGTAAGTGTGTTGGTGAACATTTTGCAATGTAATCGATACTGACGTTGCTTTATGTCATGCTGACTTGCTATGTGATCATTTCCCTGGGTCAGGAATAGATGATGCAGTGTTTGAAATAGTCACCCAACTTTTCTGTTGTAGTTGTTGTTATGTCATTCAGTTGTGTCCAACTCTCCATGCATAAAATGGAATCACCTTCTAATTGTTGTTACAGGTGTGATGTGACAGCATAATACAAAGAGTGGTAAATCTAAAATAATTTGCACTTCACACAAGATTAACTTTTGAGCCTAAATTAACTTTAGCAAACACAATGTTTACCACATTATAGACAGACGGACTGTTGTACCATACTGGTACCACTGCCAAAAACAAACTTAACATGTATTTACTTTATCACACAGAGTGGAATGACACCAGACAAAGGTTAATACCCTGATCACTACAGCAAGCTGAACTTCTTGTTTTTAATTTCCCATCCACTCAACAATTCGGTAAGAATATTAAATTCTTATTTAAAATATTAAAACATTGTTTAACTGAATTGCAGATATTTGGGATGAAGGCAACCTTCCCATAGCTGGTCAGTGTAAGGGGTGGTAGGATATTGCTGTATTAATCCTGGGTTGTATTTCACAAATACTGCAGCATTAAGGACATGTTGACTCTTAGTATAAGCCGCAGCGAAACAGATCTGAGCTGACTTTATCCACTCACACCCAGGGGTGGAGCTACAGCTGGTGCAAGCAGTGCAATGTACTGGGGCCCAGCTCTAGGGCTAAATTACTGCTAAACAGTGCTGTAAGATCACATAAAATCACTCACAGATGCAGACAAGTAAAAAATCTAAATAATTTTACACACAGTATTCAGCTAAACATTCATAACAGTGTTTCTTGGCAATTCTAACAACAATAATGCTACATATGGCCAAGAGACACACCAGGCTTACAGAGTCTAAAGATGGTGCTCCTCAAGCTGGTCTGCCTAAAAGGTGGGCTCGCAAATACTCTAAAACTTCTGGTCTCTTCTCTATTGCTGTCCCTGCCTCGTGGCATCACAGCACAGGTGACCAGATACACACGTTTCTGCCAGTTACTCGTGATTCCTGGCATGATATGTTTTAATTGGTAATTTCTTTAATTGTATTGGTTAGTTCATCATTGTTTGCATATATTGAGAGACCTAGGCTCCTATAAAATTGTCAAAATCACAATTATTGAAGCCTGTAATGTAGCTGATATTTAATTGGCCTCTTCTAGCTACCTGCAATCGATGTACAGGTTACAGGCTAAAAATCACTGCGGTTGTCAAAATCGTAGCTCCAACCCAAACAAGCCTTTGATGTTTCAAGCCCGCAAATGTTACAATGACTAAAATCGCAAATTACTATTAAATTGCTACAATTCCCCAAGGACACAATTGCAGTCAAACCCACAAAGGGCAAATGTAGCCCAATATATTACAGGTTCCAATGTAATTAAGCCAATATACACCAAATGGTTTACAGACTAGTTTTGACAATAAAAACACACTACTGGACCTTAAAATATGATGAAAGCAATGGAAGGCATTATAATTCATTGCACAACAATCTCCAAGGAACAAATAGGCCTTAAAAAAATATTTTATTGTCTATATGATGGAATGGTCATGCATGTGCCAATATGAAAAGTCTTGCTGCAAGGTGCATAAAGCAATTAAAGACACACTACTTGATTAAATTGCAACACAAAAACATGAAACTGCCTGGCATATTATCCCTTTCTCACTCACAGAGGCTCTAATGTGGACCCTAAACATGAAAATCTATTCTTATATACATCTAACGCATCAGATCTAGATTGGGAAAAGAAATAGTGACCAAACTACACTGCCACATGACAAATATCAAGTACCAGGTGAACATACACCACATTAATCTACTCTAACCCATCAGGAAGGACCTCAAACACACATGGAGGCTGTGCAGAGGCATGTGGAGCAACAGCCAACTGACCTCCATCAGGGACAGTCTCTGCTATGCCCATCCTGGAAAGTCAAGATCTGCCAAGATGTATATCCATTATCATTTGGTGAAATCACATCAAGTATTTTGGTACCAATCAATTCACATTATCACTTGTCAAATTGTTAACAGCTCTTCAGGGGAATGTTGATACACCACAGTATCACAAATTAGACCTCTTATGTGTATTAACTCGATATTATTAAATTAGAATTATATTTTTTTTTATATGTATTGATCTATTGCACAGTAACTAGGGCATTTGGCCCCACTTTTTCCCTCCTCCAACAACTACAACCATCACCAGAGCCCTCCTACTGGAGGGATGATCGTGCCTTGCCACCACCTCCTCCTCCCACCAGCAGATGGGTTGGAGTTGATTAGTGTGGTGTATGATCCCCTGGTACTTGATATATGTCATGTGGCAGTGTAATTTGGTCACTATTTATTTTCCCCATCTAAATCTGATGAGTGAGATGTATATAAGAATATGTTTTTATGTTTAGGGTCCACGTTAGAGCCTCTGTGAGTGAGAAAGGGATAATATGCCAGGCAGTTTCATGTTTTTGTGTTGCAATTTAATCAAGTAGTGTGTCTTTAATTGCTTTATGCATCTCGCAGCAACTTGTTATTAGAAAAATATAAAAGAAGAAAACCGTAAGAACCTGCCCCAAAAAATCGCCTACTCTCTCTATCAGATCAAACCACCAACTCCGGGACCTGCATGCTACTTTGTGAGAACCTACAACACAGTCAACGCATGGGGGTGTGGAATGCAACTTTATAATTTCTCTCTGTCAATCATTTTTTGCTAGTCCACTTTCTATTGGCTCTGAGGCCTGTGTCACACTCCGGATTGGATTGTAACAGCGGACTGCATTTATTCCCGCCCGCTAACAGCTTGCGGGCACGGGAAGGGTTTACACTTTTAAGGCTTCAGCCCTGTACTTGCGGGCTTGTTCAATGAAATTGATCTGTAACTGTTGTCGTTTTGGTTGGAATTTAATAAGGGCCCCTACTGTCTTTTATAAAAAACTATATTTTAATTAGGTAGAGGAATAAGCAGTACAATATGTCTTTCATTATTGGATGAGCTTTTTCTTTGTTAATCTAATATATACATTAACAACTATGTAAACATAGTTATACACATTCAGTGAAATAACATGGATACTCCTCATCAGAGTAGAGGTATGAGCATTTCTGACATAAATCTTTTGATATGTTGAATGATGCAGCTCTTTACAGTTGAAGGAGCTTATTGAAAACATACATGTTTATTTGATGGAATCTTAAGGTGTGCAACAGAAAGTTATAACTATATTTCAATATGGATAACCATGCAGTCAACATCCAACAGGTAAATATTCAACCACATTATTACTGTTATAACATATTTAGATATATAAAGATGGATAGATAGATAGATAGATAGATCGATAGATCGATAGATAGATAGATAGATAGATAGATAGATAGATAGATAGATAGATAGATAAATAGATAGTGTCAAGAGGAGGCCCCAGCCGGAAAATAACTGGGTCCCACTGGTTAGGTCCTCTCCTCACTGGGTTTCTGCGTATCTGCTCTAGGGATTCCCCTGGAAACAGGCTTGATTCAGCATCCAGGAAAATTGGCAATTGATAAGTGACTCTGTCCAGCAGAATAAAATGGGCCTAGTGTCACTGAGTAAACCCCTTGTAGAAGTAGTCTCATATCAAATGGTGAACAGACAGGGGAAAAGTGGCAGTTGGTAAGTGACTCTATCCAGCTCCTTCTCATGCAGAAAGATAATATCTATCTTGTAAATGTTATTATTGTCATTGTAACCCACAACACGACAATACTTTATTTCAGACTTCTCCCCCATCGTGGCTGTTGTCACAGACAAATAGATAAATAGGTAGATAGATAGATAGATATAGATAGATAGATAGATAGATAGATAGATAGATAGATAGATTATTATACACTTATAACTACTACAATATACAGTAGACGTGAGAGAACAAAAGGAAAGCATTTTCAAATGTAACCACATTAGGATACCTATAAAGTAAAGTCTGTTCTTCCACTAGGGCTCTGCTTTGCTCATGATTAAAGATACACTGCCTGCACAGAATCATTGTAGTGTATTGAAAAATTATCTTACCACTAGATGATGCTAATAGTTTCATATTTCATCATGTCAACATGCAGGCATGCAGTGTCTCCTGTGAGTGCATCTTGCTCATTTGGAAAAAACACAAAACTACTAATCGCCGTTTCTAGCTTCTCAAATACATAAATAAGTGGTGTATATTCAGACCTATAAATATTTTCTTTTAGGAAATGTTTGCCACAAATGTTGTCTGCACCATGAAGGCCCTATGTTATTCCTGTGCTTGTACCATGGTGTCTGTGTGCTGTAACCATTACAGGGTGTGGTATATAGGTCATGGATATCAGCTCTCATAATTGTGACAAAGTTGGAATCAGACAACTCATTAAATGAGTATAAACTTACACTACAAGTAGTGTTTAAACAGAAAAGAACAATATTAACACAATTAAAATGGAAAAATATAGGCTATATAAAAGTTCCTGATTTGGACCTATGCTGGTAAATGTTAAATCATCTAAATGATATACTGGCTTTTGTAATCTCAGCAGGTGTCGATTCTTGATAGAGCTCAAGGACAGTGTTGAATCAGAAACCATGGAACTACCCGGAATAAAATATTGAATTCCTAGAATATGTTTTACTTCCACCAGCCAATAACTACAAGGTTCATAGAAAAAAAGTCCTGGGGAACCCATAGCTTCTTGGTTTAGGGCAAGGGGATTATTATTGTTTCATTCCAGTAATCCAACAAATAGCCCTCTGTTGTGTCAGGACTAAATGTATAGTAATCCCCAAAATAATATTCATTTCTATGCTATCATGCACTTTTCAAGTGAATTTCTAGGTGGAAAATCTAGCCATATTATATGAGCAGACGATAGCTTTATCATCTGTTTTACATGAATAATAACTACTAAATGTCAATAGATTTCAGAAAAATAAAAATAACTTTATGTAAATTTAAGTTAAAAATTATATATATCTATTTATTTTTTATATATATATATATATATATATATATTTCTATTTTGTCAAGCCCGTAACTAGGAAGCCGTTGGGAGGCCACCAAAAGACGCTAATTGAATAGGAAATTAGCTTGCAACCTCACTTATAAGGTTGAAAGCTAATTTGCTATTCAATTAGCATCTTTTGGCGGCCTCCCAACAGTTCCTGAGTTACAGGCTTAAAAAAAATGGCGGCGGTTAAACCTGTAACTTTTTTTCAAGCTTGCAAAGCTTTGAGCAATAGCGATTTAAGATACAAGCCTTGTGGGCTTTAAAAAAAATTACGGGTTTAACTGCCACCAAGCCCGCAAATGTTTTCAAACCATAAACGCCAAATGAGAGACAGAGGGAGAGGGGGCTAAAGAGAGACAGGGGAGGGAGAGGGGGGGAAGAGACACAGGGGAGGGAGAGAGGGGGAAGAGACAAAGGGGAGGAAGGGGGGGGGGAGAGACACATTGGAGGGAGATGGGGAAAGAGACACAGGAGTGAGAGAGTTTGTCTTTAACGTTTGCAAAGTTATGGGCTTGCGCATGCCGCAGCCTGCAATGAGCGGCGAACCCGAAAGCGCTCATCGAGAGGCCCGCAAGTTAGAGGGGGGAGAGCCTTGCATTGTGTGGCAAACAATAGCATTTGAGGCTCCAAATTTTTATGATGTAATTTTTGACGGGCAAGTCGCTAATATATATATATAACATTTTTTT
Organism: Discoglossus pictus; assembly: GCA_027410445.1. Taxonomy (NCBI): domain Eukaryota; kingdom Metazoa; phylum Chordata; class Amphibia; order Anura; family Alytidae; genus Discoglossus; species Discoglossus pictus. The sequence continues at coordinate 312,985,590 of CM050167.1, forward strand.
TTTTTGAGAAATATTTAATTGTGGGTATGTTTCACTGGTGAGTCAAAGGTTAGTGGTGTGTGTTTGAAACTGTCAAACAAGCAGACAAAGCCACATATGAAGGATGTGGAGGTATAAGATAATCACTGACAACTGGTTCAGCACAGCAGGGAGAAAAACACTCAACATGCAAGGGAAAACATAAATCACTTGTATTGTCTCAAATTCTCTGATGATTTATTGATAATATTGATGATATAATAAGTCATTATTTCGGCAAAAATAAATAGTAGTAAAGTAGCAATTATTTAAAAACATCAACTGAAAAACTTTCTTTGAATTGCACTTAAGTGCTTTGTGAGGAGACCAATATACAATAGAAAAGAGCACAAAATCTGGTATAAAGGAGAACCTCACTTATAAGGTTGTAAGCTATTTTGCTATTCAATTGACACCTTTTGGCAGCCTCCCAAGAGCTTCTGAGTTACAGGCTTAAAAAAGCGATTTAAGATTCAAGCCTTGTGGGCTTGAAAAAAAGTTCTGGGTTTAACTGACTCCAAGTCCGCAAATGTTTTCAAACCGTAAACGCCAAATGAGAGACAGAGGGAGAGGGGGCCAAAGAGAGACAGGTGAGGGAGAGGGGGGAAAGAGACAAAGGGGAGGGAGAGGGGGGAAAGAGACGCAATGGAGGGAGAGGGGGGAAAGAGACACAATGGAGGGAGAGGGAGGGGAAAGAGACACAGGGGTGAGAGAGTTCGTCTTTAACTTTTGCAAAGTTATAGGCTTGTGCATGCGAGCAGCGCATGCCGCGGCCTGCAATGAGCGGCGAAGCTGAAAGCTCTCATCGAGAGGCTCGCAAGTTAGAGGGGGGAGAGCCTTGCATTGTGTGGCAAACATTAGCATTGCGAGGCTTCACATTTTTATGCCGTCATTTTTGAGAGGCAAGTCGCTAGTATATATAAACTGTGGCATACACATGGTGACAAAGCATTGTTTGAATTTGACATGGAGTTTTCAATTTCATGTAAAAACATCATGTATCATTTAATTATCAATGAATAGGAACTATGCAAAATATCCTAGGATATATCCCAAATATTTTTTGATACTGCAGCCTCCAGTGGTCAGTGGCATGGGTATACAAACTTAGAAGGGGGGGGGGGGGGGGGTGGTGATGAGGACAAATCCCCCCCAGATTTTTCAGTGTGTATATTTATGTGTAGAGAAGCAGTTGTGTGATATTTTTATACTATATGCAGTATCCCCCACAGATTTTCTTTGGCTCCTACACCCATGGTCAATGGTTTTACTATTAAATAGCTACATCACCAACTCTTGAGTGGCTGACATGAAAATCCCTAAAATACCTAGTAGTAGTGTTGTGAGCCATAACTAATGTAGTGAGCAATGTGAGTGATAACAATGGTGGTTCCCCAAATCTGTCCAATACGTTGGAATATGCAGAGTTTATTTTTGGTACGCTAATTAATGGTTCAGACTTTTTAACCAAAGCAACTGTGCTGAAGATATCACTGAGGAATAAGATCTGCCCCTGATATTTTATTATATTAGTAATTTTGGTATGTTATGATCTGTTAAAGTGCAACGTGACTAGCGCTTGTTTTGGTTCCAGGCCCTGCATGCTATGATGCCGCTGCATGCAAAGTGGATTATGACATCACAAAAATGGCGGCTGTATGGCCACACGTAGTCATTACTTACCTAGCACAAAAGTTACTGGGATTTGTTCAGCGTATTTGTCACAGTAAATTGAGAGTTTCTCAAAGTAACGTTTTTGATTATCTGTAAGAAAATACCTGTAGCAGAAATAAAATGAGTGTACAAGACTTGCTCAGTCGCATTTTCTACAATTGTTCGAGGGAGATTTATAATATCTTGAATTGTTAAATTCATTGAATGAGTCACAGTTTTTTTCAGTTATTGTAAGTCACTAGTCAGAATAGGGTGCTGTTTCAGTCAAGCATATTATAGGACAGAAAAATGCACTTGTTAAAAATGCTAACCATTATTAATAGTAAATTTATTGGCATGCATTTATGAAAAAACATGACTTTTCATGGTATATAAATGTTCGTTGCAGTAATTAAAAGGACACTATACTAGTAAAACAGTAAGATGTATCTAGAGTAATTAAAGCCCATTTACATAAAGTTATGAATCGCCTTGGCTCTAGGGACTATCATGTTATTCTCTCAACATCTTGTTATCTGTGTGTGAGGTTGGAAAGAAGCAAGCTGAGAATCACCATATTGAATCTTCTAATGCACACAGCCTGGCCAGCATTCTCCTACTGGTCGATGCAATAATTTGGTGTTAATTACTGCATTAGAAACCTCACCATTAAACTACATGAACCAACAGGAATAAGTGACATGGAGATTCACAGTTTGCTGCCTATCCACCTAACACACTCACACGCTCAGAAGGACAGGAAGCGGGAGAGAGGTCAACCTTGCAGCACGCAAGAGTAAAGCGGACGGGTGTTAAAAATACCATTAACTTACAACTTTATATAATTGGGCTGATAGAGATTTTATTATGCTAGATGCAACATATAACTTTAAGAGAACCATTACTTTTTTACTACTAAAGTGTCTTTTGTTAACCCAGTTTCTATGTTCCATTTAGGAAATACTTATCACAGGTCATTTTACCACTACTTTATAGGAAATGCAACTGGGGAGTCCTTGGCCTAAATATACCAACATAAAATAAACATGATTGTATTTCTTTACGAATAAATTTACTATCCCTGAAAATTGAAACTTGCCAAAAGGTACCTTAATGCCACTTTGCACAGTCTGTATAAAGGACACCTGCAGTCCAAGAGAAAATAATCTTGTTTGTCAATATGTATAAAACTAACCATATTAGCATCTGTATAAGCAGTGGACATAAAATATATGTTTGGAAAATCTAAATTTTTGAACAGGAGTACAGGAATCCATGTATGCTTATTCCGTCACATAATGAGAGCTGGAATGTGGGTGTGTATTTGTAGTTATTAGTAGGGGGACGGAACAGTCAGAAGTCTATGATTGAAATTGACACCACCCCTTTTCCCTCAGTGGCCCGGAAGAAGACACCTTGTTTAAGGAAATGTAACAATAGAATGCATTTTTTCCTGCTTATATGTGCTCTTAGATAGAGTCAGAGTTTTCAAACATATTTTTTTCCATTGTGAAGTGGTCCTTTAAAGCCTAGTTCAGCTTTACTCATCTATACTCCAATCTAACTTCTCTCTCTCTCTCTCTCTGGTTCTCTACTTTCAAGTTCTCCTATTCAGATTTTTCTCTGTCAATCCTTACTTACAAATACTCTCTGTTCGTATTATCTGCATTATTACCTCTTCTAGTTCACAAGTGCAAGAGCTGACTAACAACTGTAAGCCTAGAATACCAGTCCAGGAACATGTGACATATAACATTCTTTAAAAGTTTTACTTTGGGACCAGACCACACAAGTTGATTTGTTACGAGTGTGAGGGGCAATTACCTCCTACCCCAAAGAGCAACCATTTAGCCCATGCATCAGGGAAGCCGATGAGGTTTAGGAACATTCCACATTATATTTTCTTATTCCCACGTTTAGATCAAACATGCTTTCTTCTACCAGAGGCAAGATGTACACATGGGATATAGGTTATATTATCACATTATTTCAGCAAGACTTGAATGCATAATTAATTGATTTCTCTTTCCCATTATATATCATGTTTAATTTCAAGTATGGAAAACTCTCATGAGACGCCATGCAGTGCTGCTGAAATATTTGCATAAAACCAGGTTCATTAGTGGTTAATGATGACATAAAATGACTAATCCCTGTTGTATTTCAGCTTAGTAGTTGGCAAAAAAAACGGTGTTTCCATTCAAATAAGCCTCTTGTAAACCAAAGAAATCAGCACCTGCTTCGTAATATTTAACCTAACATTTCATTCAGCAACTGCGGTTGACTGTGTTGCTCCAAGGCTCCTCCAAGACTATGGGGAAAGGTGAAGGAGCAGTGTAATAAGGAAATCGATGCTCTGTCACAAGCGTGTTTTACAACCAAGGCCCCTGCAGTGAATATAAATATCAGATATACCACCCTCCTGCAAGTCAGACCAATCCAGTCAGGGTTGTAGGTGCCAGAATAATTCTGGGGGATACAGATCATTGTATACACAGGCTGTAAAATAGCTTATATATACATACATACAAACATAGAAAACTCGAGGTGGGGGGGGTTGTCCCCCCACCCCCCAGTTCCTAGACCCATCAATCCAGTGGATAAGTATTATCTAGAGTTTTCCACAATAAAAAACTCCTTTGACATCCATGAGAATGTTCTGTAAGAAAACCACTGACAACTTTATCCACCCTAATCCAGTCTGGGCCTTAGCCAGGGAAGTTCCTCTTCGGGTAGATAGCTAGACAAGTGTTATGTTGCAAGTGACAAGTTAAACAGAAAGATCAGGTGCAGATAGTGCTTTCACCCTTGTGACCTGGTGTGTGGATCATTACTCCCATTGCAGGACCTCTCCAGGGGGGTATGTGAGTAAATCAATGGCTATATTAGATAGTTAGCTGAGTTCAGACAGTAACTCAGTGAAAATCATTATCACCAATAAAAGGACAGCTATGGAACATATAAAAGCACTCAACAACTGACATTAAGTACTGAAAATAAAATTATAGTAAAAATGAAAAGTGGACTGGAACAGGGAGTCTGGGACAGGTGGACAGGCTGCAGAGCAATGACCACAGGAGCAGGGACCGCAAGAGCATGAGGTCTGGTTGGACAGGCTCGGGTAACTGGAGACAGACGGGCAACTATTGATGTGACCAGACAGGCAGGTAGCTGGATATGGACAGGTAGCCCTGGCAGGTGTCAGATAACAGGTAGCCCTGGGAGGTATCAGATGGCAGGTAGCTCTAGGAGGTGTCAGATGGCAGGGTAGCTCTGGGAGGAGACAGGCTGTGAGAGGAGGCTGACAGCAGGTAGCTCTGGCTCTGGGAGTAGCCAGACAGAATATAGGTCTGGGTGGTGCCACACTGCAGGTAACTCTGGGATGTGCTAGACAGAAGGGAGCTCTGAGAGGAGTCAGATGGCAGATAACTCTGGGTGGTGCCTGATAGCAGGTAACTGACAGCAGACAGCTCTGGGTGGTACCAGACAGCAGGTAGCTCTGGGTGGTACCAGATAATAGGTAGCTCTGGGTGGTACAAGACAAAAAGGGCAGAGGTAAAAGTGAGTTCAGGCAGTCAAGAAGTCAATTGCAGGTGGCAGGTAGAGGTGATCAGGTGCTAAATTACAACACTAGGGCCCCTATTCAGTTGCAACAATTACAGAGCGATTCAATTGAACAAGCCCACAACTACCTGGCCAAAAGCCTAAACCGTAAACCATGCACCTGTAAGTAGCATTTCAGAGCATGATCATGATCAATTCAGCAAGGCAGTAACTACCAATTTAGAAACAGACAATAGTAAATGAGAACGCCATCATGACATCGGTAACACATGGAGGTTACACTTCAATAAATTAGCGTTTAGAAGTCTGATATGTGATTGGAGTCGCAATCTGGCAATGTACAAAATAATAAAAATGAATGGTGATACTGTTCTAGTCCATGTGGGTGGCCTGATATGTATTAACTCCTTGATTACCAAGATTGATATAACAGGGAAATGAAACGGAAACAAAATAATTTTTGTTTGCAGATTTGCAAGCCTGAGACTGTTGTGCAATTAATTCTAATGTCTTTCATCGCTTTCCCTGTCTTTTAAAGTGCAGTATTGATTTTTTTATTTGCATTTACAGTGCTACAAACAGGTGTTTACCCCCCTTGCAAGTCCTATCTGGTACTCGTATGATTTTCTTCTATATTTGCCATTAACGGTTGTGAAAACAATTGCAGTCCTGAGGAGTTGTAGCAATTAAATAGCGATTTGCGATTTCAATATTTACAGGCTTGAAAGATCAAGAGTTTAGATGGGTTGGAGTTACGATTTTGACAAACGCAGGTATTTTCAGCCTGTAACCTGCAAATAGTTTGCAGGTAGCTAAAAGATGCCAATTGAATAGCAAATAGGGACCCTAGTATGTTAAGAGCGTAGACAAACTAAGCCTACAGATGGCCCTGGTGGCAGAGTGGAAAGCAACTGTTGACAAGCTCCTATAAAGTATATCATTATATATTCAATTATATGCATAAAAATAGATATAATGTTGCTGTGAATAAAAAAAAAAAAAAAAACAGCTGAAACAAACAGGCTATTAAGGGAAATATGATCTGAGGCTTCCAATGATCTTTTAATGTCAGGACACACAACACCAAGTCACACGAGTGACATACTGTTAGCTAATAAACCACTCCTACTCTGGGTTATTCTTTTAGATACGCTGTAAAAGTAATGGACAATGGGGGTAAATATTCTTTTTTGAACAATTACATTTGATAACATAATATAATATACACTCGACACATATCAAGTCACCATCACCTCCAAATAAACACATTTTCAGAGAGAGCATAATGGCAGAATGCAGACCATTTAAGTTATTTTGCACTGTGGAAAGATTATGCAAGACAATCTTTCTACAGTCTAATATAACATTGTCTCTATCTCAATGCAATGAATTTGCCTAGAACTTTACAGTCAAGGTGCCCTTTATTCGAGCTGGGATTCCAAGACTAATGTCTTATGAATTATAAAACAAACGTCATGTGAACCTGGACTCTTTCAACTTGTGGTCTGAATTTGCTGAAGTGGGATATGGGATACATTAAGTAGCTGTGGTCCACCACCTATGACCCATTTTCTCAATGGTTGTCCTGATCTGACTGGACCAGTATTTACAAACATGGTGAATTGTTGCCCAGTAGCATCTTTCATGATCAACTAAAGGAAGCAACTGTCAAACTGCTTCCAAAAAACATTTTTAGATCCTGAATGCATGGCAAACTATAGAACTATTTAAAATGTCCCCCTTTTAAGAAAAGTTATTGAAAAAGTAGTTGCAGTTCAACTCAAAATCTATCTGCAAAAACATGACCTTTACGGTCTATTGCAGTCAGGGTTCAGGAAAAGACAGATCTTCTGATGAGATAGAGATGATTGTTCAGTCCTAATTTTCCTTGACCTCTCTGCAGCCTTTGACACAGTGGATCATGAAATCATATATAATAGTTGTCAAACTACAAGTCGTTGTCACGATTTGCGAGATCGCAAAGTGAGCTCGCAAGAACTGCGCCCCTCGCAAAGCGAGGGAACTCAGTTCAGGCCGCATTTGCGGAGGTGGAGGCTCTACGGCGCCTCACTTGCGGTTTAAAACAACCCAGAGAAGCAAGAATTTGAAAAAAAATAACCACAATGCAGGACTTTGATATAAAAACAATAACGCGCAATGACTAAATACGGACTTACACAAAAATATACGACCTCGCAAAAATACGAAATTAACGGCCGTAACGCGGGCATCCACAAACAACAAAAACACTTAAAAAAAAAAAACATAAATAAACACACACACAGCTTGGGGGGACAGTCACAACATCTGACAGTGAGGTTGCCCCCCAATTAAAGTCAAATTTAAGAAGTTTTGGAACTTGAAAATCGGCTGAGAAAAAACATGGCGGCCGAAAAAAAATGAAAACGAGGCTACACGACCCAAAACCCGCAAATAACAGTCAGGCACATACGACTTTTGACAAGGACGTACGAGGTACAAAAATGCAAAATTACAAGGTTGCAAAAATACGAACTTAACGGCCGACCGCGCACCACAGCGAAAAACCAGCCAGGACGTCTGGGAGTCAGGTTGCACGCAAATTTAAGTCCAATTTACAGAGTTTAGCCACTCGAAAATCCCCTAAGCAAGAGAAAAAATGGCCACCGGAACAAACGAAAACGAGGCTACACGACCCCTAAACCCGCAAAACACCGCCAGGCACATACGACTTTCACACAAACCCGTACGAGCTACAAAATAAACTATTAGCAAGGACGCAAAATCATTCACACCTGTGTACCACATATTCAATCACCGCTATTTTACAACAGTAACTTACAAAATGCGGAATTACACAGCTAAACAAACGGTTTCCCCTCGCGCACGCAGCATATTTACACTACACACTGCACACATTGCTGACACTTACACCTCAGCTCCACAACACTGCAAATCTACATTGTATGCTGCAGGAACATCAAAACAGATTGTTAGCTCTTCAGCACATTTCTTGCTGCATATATTAATTACAATTATGTAAAGTATATTAATTTATAATTTTAATAACTAATTAATTATCAGTAAAAAATACATATACAGAAAGAAAAAAAAACACACCGCAAGATCCCAATAAATGACAAAGGCCTTTACTGCACACCTCACAAGGAGCGCCAACGGTGCGCAGAGTATACAAAGTATACAAGGGGAGAGGCTCACAATGAGCGCCAAAAGGAGCTCAGCCCGGATCTTACAATGAGCGCAAAAGCGGCTTTGGTAAAAATATACACCAACGAGAGGCCCAAGGTACTCACACGACCAAAACACTTACTGTCTGTGGCAAACAGCATTACCTGCCTTACAATTTTATTGCCCCGTCATTTTTGACGGGCAAGTCGCTAGTATTATTATGATTAATAATAAAGCTTCAGAAGAATTACTGTAGACTGGGTGGCACTGTGGTTTAAATCTTTTTTTTTACTGGCAGTTTGCAGCATGTTTCTTTGGGTGCAGTCACCTTTAAACCCATACCCCTGTCATGTGGAGTATCAAGGCTCTATTTTATCTCTCATGCTGTATTCTCGCTTCCACTGGGAGAGATCACCAGAAGGCATGGCCTCAATATCCACTGATGACACAAAGCTTTATTAGATATAAAAAAAATCATATCCTTGATCATAGTAGCTCCAGGATTGGATGAGTAGTAATTGACTGAGATTTCACCCAAAAAGAGACAGGTCCTAGTCTTATGAGAGCAGGTTCTCTGGGCTAAAAAGGAATGAGCCTTCAGCATGGGCGTTCACGGCTACTGAATACTGAGCAAGTGTACAGCTTTGGGGTTGTTCCAGATTATGCATGTGCAAGTATGGCGACTCACATGTAGTGTTGTCAATGTTCAGAAACGAATACTACGCTGGGAACAATCACGTTTAAGAACCTCTATATTACACTTGATAACATCTCCGGAAATGTCACATATATTTGTGTAATTTGCAAAGAGACAAGCCATCTCTTGAAGCCCACTGGAAATATCCCTAATCACTAATATCACTAATAAACATATTACGCAAAAAGGCCCCAGTACTGATCAATGAAATTGCCTGTGTTTTTATTCAAGTAGCATAAACCACCCATCAAGAAAGAATGCTTCTTCTAAGTAAACTCACTATTTACACAGTTGTTATAAAGCACTAAAATACTTAGGTTTGTAGCTTAATATAAAGCCTGGTGTATCTATACCTTTAAAATGTGTGGCGTGTGTGGTTGAAATTTAGGGAACGACCAACTAGATAGATACTGCTGTTATACCCCAAGATGGTGTAGAGGAGAAAGGGGGGACCGGCTACTTCAGAAAGAGCGGTAATACAGTAAAGGAGAAAGGATCAGTGGGAAGGTCTTATCTTGTAAAGTAGGTAACTATGGTGACCAATTTTATTTTATAGTTATATGTTTAAAATGTGTGAAGATGATAAAATAAAATATGAATGGAGGTGGTTCCCATGCGGACTACGTAATACCTTAACGCACTAACAATGCTGTCTCTAATAGGGGATAATATCACCAGATAATGGGGATAGTCTGTAGGGAATCATATCTGTATATAGATGGAACAGTTGTATATACTTTAATGAAGCTAATGTTTTATTGTGTACAGAAGTATATTTATACTCAATGAATGTATATATATTCTAGATGTAAATAAGACTTATGGTATATATTATCTGTAACGTTATGTGATTTCCATCTAATAAAAATTCAATGAATTAATTTTTTTTTTTCTATAGTATTCTTTAGTCAGTGAGAGCCTGTTTCATAAAAGAAAATGAATTGGTTTTACACATAGACATTAGTACTGTCATTATGAAAGAGTGGTGCTTGTTTTTAAAATAAAGAATTCACTTGTCTGGAGTATAAACATTTTATAAATTATTGTCATTTTAGATTTATCGGGATAAATCAGATATTGCTGTGGCATGGAAGTTATCTGATGCTCTGGAGTTTTATAGATGATAGTAAAAGTTGCCTGTCCTCATATATTAAAAGGTTGAATAAAGGACAGATTTACACTAGTTCTTGCATAATAATTTTTCAATTATTTGTTTTGAATTATTTGTTGCAGAAGTATTGCGATCAAGAGAAAAACATGCGTGTCCTCTCTGTCTCTTCTCCTTTCTTAATTGTGTGCTAATAATGAACATACGGCATACAGTTCCCTGCTCGAGATGTAAGAGGGGCTTGGCAATGCCCCCCATCCCCTAAGAAACAAACAAAATGGGGACTGAGTGGTTGCACTAAGCAGGCAAATACTGCAATGGCAACTGGTAAAACAGAAGACTTATCTTAAACCTGTCTACTGACCCCTACTGATAACTTCTTTCATATATATCACAGAAGATAAACAGAGGCCCCTACTAAATTGTCCAAATTGTAGTTACTATAGCCCGTAATGTAGCCTGCAAAAAGTTACCGCTATTAAAATTGGCCTGTTTTAGCTACATGCAATCGATCTGCGGGTACAGGCTGAAAATCCCTATGGATGTCAAAATCGTAACTCCGACCCATCTAAGCCTTTAATCTGTCAAGCCCGCAATCACTAAAATCGCTATTAAATTGCTACAATTCCTCAAGCCTGCAATTGTTTTAACACCTGTAAATGGCAAATGTAACCAAAAATCCTACGAGTACTAGAGAGGACTCACAAGGGGGTTCATAACACTATAAAAGCAAATAAAAAATCATTACTGCACTTTAAAATACGAAGAAAGCGATGAAAGACATTAGAATTAATTGCACAACAGTCTCAAGCTTGCAAATCGGCAATAAAAAATTTTTTTTTGATGTGTAATTTCCTTGTTATGTTGATCCCAGCAATCAATGGGTTAATACATATCATTGAACTCGCATGGACTAGAATAGTAGATTTATTTTTTTAGATTGCAAAATTTCTGGATTGCGAGTCTGATCGCAAATCGGACTTCTAAACAGTAATTGATTGTGGTTTAACCTCCATCTTTTACTGACGTCATGATGACGGTCTCATCTACTATTGGCTTTCTCTAAGGGTCTCATTCTATTAACGGCCGTAGGAGATGCGTGGTCGCAAGCTACTTCCGCATTCTATTCCCTTGCGGCCAAAGGCTCCAGCCGGCTAGCGGAAGGGGGCCATGTTATCCCTGCAGCGCCTTTGATCTTACGCTGCCACAAGAGTTTCGGCCGCAAGAAAGCCAAGGTCGCTATTCAAATGCTATGTGAACCCTTCCAACAAGGCTCTTATTTACAAATCGGAGCACCAATTAAGCACATAAAAAAGCCATCCTGTACTTTGATGAAGCGTGAAAGTGATTGTAGGTGTTAGAATTCATAGCACAACATTCCCCAACACTCAAATCTGAAAATCATTTTTATTGTAATTCATGTTCAATTTCCGTCTCCAGAGACCCAATGGCTTGGAGCACATCAGACCCGCAACAGCTGCGGAATTAGCCTCCGTCAAGTCCGTAAGTGGTTAAAATAGACCCACAGGTTACTTGGTCCATGAAGGTGTCGCAAAGGGCTTACTTACAAATCGTAGCACTAATTAAGCAAATATTAAAAGTGAAAGTGATGTTTGGTCTTAGAATTAAAAGCTCAACATTCACCTACTTTCAAATCTGCAAATAAAGACATTTAATTTCATGTTCAATCTTCATGTTATATCTATCATGCAAGTCCGCACGGGTTTTAATAATGAGCTACGGGGTTGGAGGACATTCACCCTCCAAGCGCGCACAGGCTTGAATAACGAGCTACGGGCTTGGAGGACATTCACCCTACAAGCCCACACGGGCTTGAATAACGAGCTACGTGCTTGGTCATTGAAGCCTGTGGGACTTGGACGGATTTTAAACCTACAATCAAAGATTATAATTTGGCGATGTGCAAGCTTGAGATGATTTCACTACCATCTTCTAAATTAATTTTGCTATTAATCCTCATCTCCCCCATTGCGTTCCCCATCATTTACAGTGCTTTGCAGTGCTTGATTGAATATCTATTGGCTTCTACAATGCTTTGAGTTTGCGGCCTTCAACCTCAGAACCCGCACGGATTTTAACAACGACGAGCCCGCGGGACTTGGGATGGAAAATAAACCGGAAATGAAATAATGGATTTGGGCGATGTGCAAGCTTGAGAGGGTGTTGCTATTAATCCTCATGTCCCCCATTATGTTGCCTATCATTTACAGTGCTTTACTGTGCTATCTTGAATTTATATTTGCACTTACAGTTTTCCGACTTTGCAGCCTTGAAACACGATTTACAGGCGCTCAGGAAATGCTTGATTTGCAGCTGGCCGTAAGGGGGACCTCTTTGCGGCGTTGTCCATTTGAATAGCAGGGTAGCAGTAGCGTTACACAGGGCCGGAAGATGACCGCAAGGAATCGCAGAATTGCGGCCATTTTACATCCATTAATAGGCCCTAAATCGGTAGTTACTGCCTTGATTAATTGATCATGATCATGCACTTAAATGCTACTTATGGTTACATGGTTTATGGTTGTTGGCTTGTTCAATTTAATCACTCTGTAACTGTAGCAAATTTTAAGCCTGCAGACTTAGAGCCAGAGTTACTAAATTTAATATAAAGCAACAACACATAAATATGGAAAACTAAACTTGCAATTACATATAGGTATGAACAGAGAGTTATATATCCATACAGGTGCCATATATGCATACAGGTGCCATGTATGTTTTTTCCTATAATTCACTTAGCACTAAACCTTGTATTTAGCCCTTTAAATCTCCATTCACCATATCGTTGTCTGAGCACTATGGTGAGAAAATGCCTAGTTTAGTGCGCTTTTAACATGCAGAAACGCATGTGGATCGCTAAACGATCTATTGCTGTACATTGTATTGTGAGCATGGAGGCATTTATACATAGATGTGAGAAAGGAGGAAGATATAAATAAAAGTATATACACCTATAACCTTCTGTATAGCTAGCTACCTTGTATGATGAAGGGGCTTGTGTACCTCAATGAAGCTGTGAGCTATACCATGTAGGGTCAGCCAAGATGGGCAGGTCATATCAGAGAGGTCAGAAAAATTGTGGTCCACTGGAGAATGAACTGGTTGCCCACGCCAGTATTTTTGCAAAGAAAACCATATGGATAAGTACAACCAGAAACACAGACAGATGTAGCTGGCATGCTTCAGTCCATATGGTCACCGAGAGTCAGACACGACTAAAGGACTGAACAACAACAAAATATACACCTATAGGCCTTCTGTATAAACACATTTTTGAACAATCACACACACCTTAAATCGGTGTAGCAAACCCAGTTCAAAATAGAGTCAGTGCTTTTAGAAAATACTCAATACAATTTTCTACATCCAGAATGTCACAACATTTACATATTTAGGAGCTATCAAGTTTATTTGAAATGAGCCTCCATTTATTATATATATTATATATTTATTATATAGCTATGTGTTATATTTCTCTTTTTGTCCTATTTTTTTCTATTCTGTCAGAAATACCAAATTCAGCAGATATGGGTAATTTTATGGGATTCATGTAATTAGAAAAAAAAAGAAACAAAATTCATATACAAGCCTTCTAGTACAGCCTATAATAAGAGCTAACAAATAAAAATTCAAAATAGAACTTTTAGAATAAACAGTAACAGAAAAGGAATTCTAAAATACGGAGATTAATATATCCCTATAAATGACTGCAGTGACAATGTTGCAGATATATTTTATAAAGAAATTCCCAAGCAATCATTAGGATTTTTTACTAATGAGATGCAAACTCTGTATCATGAGTAATTTCCTATTTTGTGACCATAACAAACTGGTGTAGGAGGTCTGACACCAGTACACACAGCAGGACGCCTGCTACAGCTACCACACCACACCCCATCCCTAATTATGCAAACAGGGTGGAGCCAAGAAGCATGTCTGCCAGAAACCTATAAAACTAAAAACCTTAAAGTATAACTGCTAGTATTATAAAAATTATAAATCAAGTATACTTTCCATGTGCTATCACAGTGATCCTTTAGGTGAGATCGAAAAGGCAAATGCAGTTCAGGAATTATTAAGTTTAAGACCCTGCAAGAAAATGATACGTTTACATAGTTCAATGGAATAATATTTATATTATGTGTCTGTGAAGTGTGTGTCTGTCTGTGTGGGTGTGTGTCTGTGTGAGTGTGTATGTCTGAGTGTGTGTGTCTGAGTGAGTGAGTGTGAGTGTGTGTGTCTGAGTCTGTGTGTGTCTGTGTGAGTGAGTGAGTGTGAATGAGTGTAAGTGAGAGTGTGTGTGTGTCTGTGTGAGTGAGTATGTGTGAGTGAGTCTGTGTGAGTGTGTATGTGTCAGTGAGTATGTATGTTTGTGTGTGTATGTCTATGTGAGTGAGTCTGTGTGTGTGAGTGTCAGAGTGAGTGAGTGTGAGTGTCTAAGTGTGAGTGTCTGAGTGAGTGTGAGTGAGTGAGAGTGTGTGTGTGTGTGTCTGTGTGAGTGAGTATGTATGTCTGTGTGAGTCAGTCTGTGTGAGTGAGTTTGTGTGTGTGTCTGTGTGAGTGTGAGTCTGTGTGTGTATGTCTGTGTGAGTGAGTGAGTCTTTGTGAGTGTGTGTGTCTGTGTGAGTGTGTGTGTCTGTGAGTATGTGTGTGTCTGTGTAAGTGTGTGTATGTCTTTGTGTGTGTGAGTGTGTGTGAGGTGACAGAACAATTCACTGGGGGTGGGGGTCAATTCATTGGGGTTGGGGGAGGTCACAGGGAAATACTCTGGGGGTGGGGGGCAATTCACTTGGGCTGGGGGAGGTCATGGGGCAATTCTATTGGGCTGGGAGACAAATTCACTGGGGCTGGAGGGCAATTCACTGGGGTTGGAAACAGGGCAATTCTCTGGTGCTGGGGGAAATTCACTGGGGCTGGGGCGGTCAAAGGGCAATTGTCTGGGGCTGGGAGGGCAATTCTGTGGGGCTGGGGTGCAATTTTGCTGGGGTTGGGGGGCAATTCACTGGGGTTGGGGGAGGTCATAGGGCAATTCTGTGGGGCTGTGGGGCAATTTTCTGGGGCTGGGGGCAATTCACGGGGTTGGAGAGGTAACAGGGAAATTCTCTGGGGCTTTAGGGGTAATTCTCAGGGTCTGGGGGACAAATCACTGGAGTTGGGGGAGGTCACAGGGCACATTTCTGGGGATGGGGGCAATTCACTGGGGTTAAAAGAGGTCATGGGGCAATTCTCTCGGGCTGGGGGGCAATTCTCTGGGGTTGGGGGGCAATTCACTGGGGTTGGAGAGGTAACAGGGAAATTATCTGGGGCTTTGGGGGTAACTCTCAGGGTCTGGGGGACAAATCACTGGAGTTGGGGGAGGTCACAGGGCAATTTTCTGGGGATGGGGCAATTCACTGGGGTTAAAGGAGGTCATGGGGCAATTCTCTTTGGCTGGGGGACATTCACTGGGGTTGGGGGAGGTAATGGGGCAATTCTCTCGGGCTGGGAGGCAAGTCTCTTGAGTTGGGGGGCAATTCACTGGGGTTGGGGGAGGTTACAGGCAATTCTCTGGGGCTGGGGGTGCAAAAAAACTGGGGTTGTGGGAGGTAACAGGATAATTCTCTGGGCCTGGGGGCAATTCTCTGAGGTTGGTGGTTAATTTACTGCTGTTGGGAGAGGTCACAGGGCAATTCTCTGGGGTTGGGGACAATTCTCTGGGGCTGAGGGGGGATTTTCTGGGACTGGGAGCAATTCACTGGGGTTGGGGGAGGTCATAGGGCAATTCTGTGGGGCTGTGGGGCAATTTTCTGGGGCTGGGGCAATTCACGGGGTTGGAGAGGTAACAGGGAAATTCTCTGGGGCTTTAGGGGTAATTCTCAGGGTCTGGGGGACAAATCACTGGAGTTGGGGGAGGTCACAGGGCACATTTCTGGGGATGGGGGCAATTCACTGGGGTTAAAAGAGGTCATGGGGCAATTCTCTCGGGCTGGGGGGCAATTCTCTGGGGTTGGGGGGCAATTCACTGGGGTTGGAGAGGTAACAGGGAAATTATCTGGGGCTTTGGGGGTAACTCTCAGGGTCTGGGGGACAAATCACTGGAGTTGGGGGAGGTCACAGGGCAATTTTCTGGGGATGGGGCAATTCACTGGGGTTAAAGGAGGTCATGGGGCAATTCTCTTTGGCTGGGGGACATTCACTGGGGTTGGGGGAGGTAATGGGGCAATTCTCTCGGGCTGGGAGGCAAGTCTCTTGAGTTGGGGGGCAATTCACTGGGGTTGGGGGAGGTTACAGGCAATTCTCTGGGGCTGGGGGTGCAAAAAAACTGGGGTTGTGGGAGGTAACAGGATAATTCTCTGGGCCTGGGGGCAATTCTCTGAGGTTGGTGGTTAATTTACTGCTGTTGGGAGAGGTTCACTGGGGCTGGGAGGCAATTCACTGGGGTTGGGGGAGGTCACAGTGCAATTCTCTGGGGATGGGGAGCAATTCACTGGGGCTGGAGGAGGTCACGGGGCAATTCTCTGGGGCCGGGGGGCAATTCACTGGGGCTGTGGGAGGTCATGAGGCAATACTCTGGGGCTGGCGGGCAATTCACTTGGGCTGGGGGAGGTGATGGGGCAATTCTCTAGGGCTGGGGGGCAATTCACTGGGGCTGGGGGAGGTCACGGAGCAAATCACTGGGGCTGGGGGAAGTGATGGGGCAATTCACTGGGGCTGGGGGAAGTATCACCTGGGATGTAGATAAAACAATCAGTGCATGAAGGGACAGGAATATAAAGGAAAGGGGAGTGTCTGACATCATGTGACTTCCTACAGTAGGGCAGACTATACAGTAGGTGAAACTGAGCATGCCTGCACAATCCCCAGGCAAACAAGAAACAATGTATAAGTTATGCTAATTATCCCTGAGAATTTCAGGGGATGTCAACATTGAGAGAAAACAGTTTGCAAAAGCAAGAAATTCAACAAACTTCAGGCTAAAGGTTTAACTGTTTACTTTGGAATTTTTCATGCAAGCTATTTTTTTCAGACACTATAAATTCTTCTCTATCAGATGCATTAATAACCCACCTCACTTACATATACCTTTAAATGTACAGTGCCTTGCAAAAGTATTCACCCCCTTGACTTTTACCTATTTTGTTACATTATAGCCTTAAATTCAATGTTTTGTTAATCTGAATTTTATGTGATGGATCAGAACACAATAGTCTAAGTTTGTGAAGTGAAAAGAGAAAAATATATACATAAAACGATTTTTTAGAAAAAGAAAACAGAAAATTGTCATGTGCGTATGTATTCACCCCCATTGTTATGAAGCTCATAAAAGCTCTGGTGCAACCAATTACCTTCAGAAGTTACATAATAAGTGAAGTGATCTCCACCTGTGTGCAATCTAAGTGTCACATGATCTGTAATTACATATACCCACTTTTTTGAAAGGCCCCAGAGGCTTCAACACCTAAGCAAGAGGCACCACTAACCAAACACTGCCATGAAGACCAAGGAACTCTTCAAACAAATAAGGGACAATGTTGTTGAGAAGTACAAGTCAGGGTTAGGTTATAAAAAAATATCCAAATCTTTGATGATCCCCAGGAGCACCATTAAATCTATCATAACCAAATGGAAAGAACATGGCACAACAGCAACCCTGCCAAGAGACGGACGCCCACCAAAACTCACGGACCGGGCAAGGAGGGCATTAATCAGAGAAGCAGCACAGAGACCTAAGGTAACCCTGGAGGACCTGCAGAGTTCCACAGCAGAGACTGGTGTCATAACTCAAGTTGGCCACTAGTTGTGCCTACCAGGAGGCACTGGTATATACCAATCGCCGCCATCTGTATATTGTGTTATGGGTGATAACATTTTAGTATTATATTGTATACTAGCGAATTGCCCGTCAAAAAATGACGGCAATGAAATTGTAAGGTAGCTAATGCTGTTTAGTGTGTAATAATGAAATATATAATACATTAATAAATGAATATACTTTACCTATTTTAAAGCATTGTGTGGAAGAGCTGTGAATGTGTTTTGATGTTGCTGCAGCATTAGTGGTGTGGATCTGCTGTGTAAGCGTGCTGAATGTGTGCAGTGTAACACTGTGCGTGCGCGAGACCAAACCGTTAGCGTAGTCGTGTACTTCCGCATTGGCGAGAAATGGCGAGTAATGTGTGTTATACGTTTGTATCGGAATATCCGTAGGTGTTTTGTGGTGTTTTGCGAGTTTCTTGTGGTGTTTTGCGAGTTTAGAGTGCTGTAGCCTCGTTTTCGTTTTGTTCGGCGGCCATTTTTTCTCTCGCTTCGTTTTTTTTTTAGTCTCTAAACTGTTTTATTTGAAGTAAAATCGAGGTGTAAGTTGTATTTTTGAGGTGCTGGGTGCTCCCTCTTGGTGTAGGTAAGTTTTTTATGTATGTGGTGTGTGTATGTATTGTGTTTGACATTTTCTAATGTTCGCGAGTTGCGTCCGAGTGTTGCGAGTCCGTAATGTGTGTGAACGTGTGTCGTATGTTGTTTGCGAGTGTCGTAATGTGTGTGTCGTACTGTTTGGGTTGCGAGGTGAAGTTTGCGAGGGTCGCAGTTGCTGGCAAGGAGCGCCTTCGGCGCTCCATGCCAGCAACTGCGGCCCTCGCTTTGCGAGGTCCTCAGGTGCTGGCATGGAGCGCCTACGGCGCTCCATGCCAGCAACTGAGGCCCTCGCTTCGCGAGGGTCCTCAGTTGCTGGCATGGAGCGCCTTCGGCGCTCCATGCCAGCAACTGAGACCCTCGGGCAGTGCCCTCGCTTCGCGAGGACCTCGGCTCGCTGCGCGAGCCGCGGCCCTCGCTACGCGAGGGCCGCGGCTCGCGTAGCGAGTCGCGGCCCTCGCTTCGCAAGGGCCGCGACTCGCGTAGCGAGCCCGCGGCCCTCGCTTCGCGAGGGCCGCGGGCTCGCGTAGCGAGCCCGCAGCGTTAGCAACAACTCGTACGCTCACAACTATATATGTGATTGTATTGTGGAGTTATAGCTATGTTTTAATTAGTCAACCCTCCCCCATTGTACAAACTCTCAGTCAGGAGTTGGCCATATGGTCCTCAGTGTAAACAAAGGAGATAACTTAAACAAAGAGATTGGCCAGACTGCCAGGCACTGCAGGACAATGGTATAGTATGGGGTTTCCCAACCACAAGCCCAGGGGCATAGTCCAAGAGCTAATAACAGGATGTTTCCAGTCTGAGACCCAGACCAAAAATGAACTAGTAGCCACGCCTGGGGGAGGCCCTGGGGAGGAGACTAATAAGTTCCCACAAATTACTTCTGTGAGAATGGCCAGAGGGGAATGAGGGTTTGACTAAGAGTAGCCACTCCCTCCACTGTGTGTGTGTGAAATGTTTTAAATATGTTTTTCCAAAATAAAACATGGTTCATAATTTTCATCAAGACGTGGTGTGTAGATGTATTATTTACCCGGGGACATATGCTTGCAGTAAGATTCATCAGACTTACTGTCAATATTGCTCAGTCTAACCCAAGGGCTGAGACATGATGTTCCTGTAATCCAAAAGTCCAGAGTCACCCAAATCCGATCAACAGACCCCAGCCAGAGAGTGGGTCTTGATAACTTGTGGCAGTGGTTGGAGACTCTAGAGGAAAGGACTGAGGATGGAACAGCAGTATGAGGACATGTCCTCAGCAGAACTGAGAAAGGCGCAGAAACTAAAAGGAATTCCCCGGAAGAAAAGGGACCAACCAGCAGATGTTATAGCAGCCTTGAGAAGGTATGATGCAGAACAGCTGGAACAAGAGGAGTTGGGTTTAGGGGCTAAGCACACTACCAAGGACCCCAAGATCTCAGCAGGAAGAGGGACAGCCAGATGATATCCTAAAGGAGGCAAGACGCAGGTTCAGTGAAGCCAGGGAGTTTTGCCCCGGGCAGATAACGCTGGAAGAGGCAATTAAAGGACTGAACCTAATAAAGCAGCAAATACAGGAAGAACGTACAGGGGTGAGTGTCCAAGCTCAGCAAAGGCTTGGGGTCAACCCTGCAGAGATGCCAGTAAGAGTCAAACTGGCATATCAGAATTTTAAACAGTTCCAGGATGATAAAGACAGCATTGACGGATTTATCCAAGAGTTTGAGCAACAATGTAAGGTACAGGACATACCTCCTGAAGAATGGGCCAAGTTACTATTGACTAAGTTGACTGGAAAGGCCAGCGCAGCCTGTCGGGCCCTTCCTCCACATCTAGCCATGGATTACAACCATTTATGTACAGTGTTACTAGGCAGATATGCCGTAACCCCTGCAACTTTTTTGGCCAGATTCAGAGGCACTACCAAGGGACCAGAGGACACTCATGTTGAGGTAATGTGTAAACTAAGGCGTGCCTGCACTCAGTGGCGGTCTACACAAGGGGCCACCACAGCAGAACAAATTTTGGAGGTGGTGCTAATGGAGCAATTTTTGCAACTTTGCGCACCAGAATTGAGGGATTGGCTGCAGGATCAGAAGCCAGTAGATGGGGACCAGGCAGCTAGCCTGGCCGACCATTTTGTTAGTACCAGAACTAAGAGAGTTCCCCAGATTACCAACTCTAATGGGCATACAGACCGGGGCTCAAGAGACTTGGGGACAACACGACAGGCCCCTATTGCACGCAATGCGCCTAGCCATGTGGCCTGGGCGCAGCCCCAGAACGCATATGGACAGCGGGGTATCAAGTCAGGACCTGTTCCCAGAGCACACCCAGAGCCCAGATTTCCCAATAGAGAGTGCTTCAAGTGCAACCAGCAGGGCCACATAGCAAGAGATTGTCCTCAGCTTCAGAGGCATCAGAGAGGACAGCCTGCAGTGAATTACCTGGGGGAATGGGATGCTGGAGCAGGACCTCCCAACGCAGCTCCCTGGGAGCCAGAAGCAGAGGGATGGTGCCATGGGATCCACACGGTGAGGAGAGCACAGAAGGACTCCGGGGAACAGCACAGACAACCAGTCTGGGTGCGGGGTCACAGGGCTGTGGGTTACCGTGACTCAGGATCCGCAGTCACTGTAGTTCTACCTAAGTGGGTGCGCACCTCAGACTGCATACAGAGGCAAATGTGGGTTATGGTTGCTGGGGGAAAACAATTTCCCATTCCCATGGCTCGCATTCAATTGGACTGGGGCACTGGAAGTAAATCTACAGAGGTAGGAGTTATGGATAACCTGCCTGCGGATGTTCTGCTAGGGAACGATTTGGGTCACATGGTGAGCCAGTATGTACAGCCCTTAACAAGAGCTCAAACCAGAGCCAATGGATGCAGGATGAACCAGGACCAGACGGAATACCCAGAACCCAGGGTAAGTGACTTGCTGGCTACGACATTGACCTTAGGCTGGGCAAAGGGGGAAGAACTTAGAATAGCATTGCAGGAAGATGAAACTTTAGCAGGGGTAAGGGACAGGGCCGCCCGGGGCAAATCAGTAGATGATCTAGACAGTTTTGTATGGGAACAGGGGTTGTTGTACAGAATCAAGGTGCCTGGGAAGGATGAGGTAGAAAGGGAACCACGAAAGCAGTTAGTGGTCCCACAACAGTATAGAGGCAAGGTATTACAGATAGCCCATGAGATTCCTCTGGGAGGGCATTTGGGGCAGAAGAAAACTCTGTGTAGGGTAGTAGAGGTATTTTTTTGGCCAGGATTAAATCAGGATGTAAAAGAGTACTGTAGATCCTGTGATGCGTGCCAAAGGACCCAGCCGTTTAAAAAAAATAGCAGAGCTCCCCTACAGTCACTCCCTGTGATGGAGATACCATTTCAAAGGGTAGCCATAGACATTGTTGGGCCACTAGCTAGGGTTAGCAAGACCGGCAAGAAATGTATTCTCACCATGGTAGATTATGCCACCAGGTATCCTGAGGCAGTGGTTTTATCCAGTATCTCAGCTCCTAAGGTGGCAGGGGCATTAATGACTATCTTTACAAGGACAGGGTTTCCTCAGGAAATTTTGTCTGACCGAGGGCCCCAATTTATGGCCAAAGTGACCGAACAGTTATGGTCCATGTGTGACATAAGACACATTACAGCTTCCCCCTACCATCCCCAAACCAATGGCCTCTGTGAGCGCTTCAATGGGACACTCAAACACATGATCCGTACTTTTACTGATCAGGAGCCAGACTTGGAACGATTGTTGCCTTGTCTGCTCTTTGCCTACCGAGAGGTACCTCAGGAATCTACAGGGTATTCCCCTTTTGAACTTCTATATGGTAGGCCTGTGAGAGGACCCTTGAGCGTGATCAGGGAGATGTGGGAAGGGGAGTATAGTCACCACCCTGTACCAGTGGCTACCTATGTATTAGCTTTCAGGGAAAATATGGCTAGGTTGGCTGGAATTGTGAGGAGCAATATGCGTAAAGCGCAAGAGAGAGATAGGAGATACTACAAGGCAGGAACCAGTGACAGGGAACTGGAGGAAGGGATGGAGGTGCTCATGTTGGAACCTCAGCCCCAGGATAAGTTACAGTTTTTGTGGAAGGGACCTTATAGAATTAGCAAAAAACTGGGCAACAAGTCATATGTGGTTATGGTAGATCCAGAAAGAGTGGTTACCAGGGTGGCCCACATTAATCGCTTAAAAGCATATGTAAAGCGAGCAGCTCATATGTTAGCCATTTGCAGGGCCACAGAGGATGACCCAGAGGAAGGGCAGATACCAGACATGTTGCAAAAGGCAGAGCAGAAAACGCTAGAAGATGGCCTTCACCAGGCCAAAAACCTAAGCACAGAGCAGCAGGAGCAGCTTTTAGGCAAACTAAAACCCTTCAAACCCTTATTTACTACTGACCCTGGGTGTACCCCCCTAGCAGCTCATGTAGTGGTGACAGGGGAATGTGCCCCATTAAAACAACACCCATACCGAGTCCCTGAAGCTGTTAGGGCAAGCATACAAGCAGAATTACGCAAGATGTTACAATTAGGGGTTATTGAAGAATCCAGTAGTCCATGGGCATCTCCTGTCGTATTGGTACCCAAAAAAGATGGCACAACTCGCTTCTGCGTGGATTATCGTAGGCTGAATGATAAAACAAAAACGGATGCCTACCCTGTTCCACGCATGGACGAGTTGTTGGACCGATTAGGTACTGCCAAGTATTTAACCACGCTGGATCTCTCCAAGGGATATTGGCAGATCCCTTTGGAAGAGTCAGCTAGGGAGAAGTCCGCATTTGTCACCCCCTTTGGACTAGACCAATTTAAGGTAATGCCTTTTGGGATGAAAAATGCCCCTTCTACCTTCCAGCGACTGGTAGACAAATTGTTACATGGGCACCAGGAGTATGCTCAGGCTTACTTGGACGATATAGCCATCTTTAGTCAGACCTGGGAGGAGCATATAGAACATATTGCTAGAATTATGCAGGCCATTATGCAAGCCAAGTTGACCATAAGACCAGATAAGTGCCAGTGGGCAAAGGCAGAGGTGCAGTACTTGGGTCACTGGGTAGGTAGTGGGAAGTTAAGGCCAGAACCAGCCAAAGTAGAGGGTATTGCAGCTTGGCCTGTCCCTAAGACTAAAAAGCAGGTACTAGCTTTCTTGGGCATCACTGGGTATTACCGCAAGTTCATTCCTGATTTCAGCACTACAGCCAAGCCACTGACCGATTTGACCAAAAAGAAATTGCCCAGGGAAGTGACATGGACTCCTGCGTGTCAAACTGCCTTCCAGAACCTCAAGGAAGCTCTGACTTGTTCCCCAGTATTGGCTGCCCCGGACTATAACCGACCCTTTGTGGTCCAGACAGATGCCTCCATGTATGGCATAGGGGCTGTGCTAAGCCAGACAGATGATCAAGGAGCGGAGCATCCTGTTGCGTATTTGAGCAGGAAATTGTTGCAGCGTGAAACGGCCTATGCTACTGTGGAGAAGGAATGTTTGGCCGTAGTTTGGGCTTTGCGCAAACTTCAACATTATTTATATGGACGACCATTCACTGTGACCACCGACCATAACCCCTTGTGCTGGCTGTCTAAGGTAGCCGGAGAAAATGGACGTTTGCTAAGATGGAGCCTGGCACTACAGACATTCAATTTTCAAATACAGCATCGTAGGGGTAAACTCCATCAAAATGCAGATGGATTATCACGCCAACTGGAGCTATGAGTATCAGCGTAGCTGAGAAAATCATGGACCCTTGATGTTCTCAGGCTACACTTGGGGGGGCAGTTGTCATAACTCAAGTTGGCCACTAGTTGTGCCTACCAGGAGGCACTGGTATATACCAATCGCCGCCATCTGTATATTGTGTTATGGGTGATAAAATGTTAGTATTATATTGTATATTGTATTGTGGAGTTATAGCTATGTTTTAATTAGTCAACCCTCCCCCATTGTACAAACTCTCAGTCAGGAGTTGGCCATATGGTCCTCAGTGTAAACAAAGGAGATAACTTAAACAAAGAGATTGGCCAGACTGCCAGGCACCGCAGGACAATGGTATAGTATGGGGTTTCCCAACCACAAGCCCAGGGGCATAGTCCAAGAGCTAATAACAGGATGTTTCCAGTCTGAGACCCAGACCAAAAATGAACTAGTAGCCACGCCTGGGGGAGGCCCTGGGGAGGAGACTAATAAGTTCCCACAAATTACTTCTGTGAGAATGGCCAGAGGGGAATGAGGGTT
>CM050167.1:313615442-313802942 GCA_027410445.1 Discoglossus pictus
AGCCATCTAGCAGCAAATGGTTAATACCACTGGTGTGCCATTTCTGGAACTACTCTGCTTTTAAGCAGCAGACCAAACTACTAGGCCTTCTGACATCGCCATGGTAACATTCAATGCAAGATCTTCATCTGTAAAATGCCTGCAATCATTTAAGTACGCATTTAAGTACACTATTTAATCTCAGATGTATGAGGAAAAATCCAGGATCAATTTTCCACAAGTGACGAGAAAGCAGTAAATGGGATATTTCAATATTTCATTTGAAAACTGGTTTAGCTTGTTTATTTAATTTGTATGATTATAAAAATGACTGTAAAATACTACATAGAGATAATAAATGGAAATAAAATGACTTTGGTCATAGATGATTTTTGGCAAATTATTACATTGAAATATCAATAAATCAAATAGGAGTAAAATGTTAAAAATACATAACCCTACATTCTCTAAGCATCACATAAGCTACAAAGTTATTAGTTAAAGGCTGCAATTGCTGTTTTCTATGTGAAAACATTTGGAAAATTGCTCCTATGGTGCTTTGCTGCCCTTGAGACAACTAAGGCCCTCATTCAATTGCGATTTGGCCAATTGAATAGGGCTCTAAATAAGCACATAACATATTTTTTGAAAGAACTTTTTAGTTAGTAAGCATCTATCCAAAAGCAAGGTTTTCATTAACTAAAAACTTATTTAAAAAAAATATGCTATGTGCTTATTTAGAGCCCCATTTAATTGGCCAAATCGCAATTGAATGAGGCCCCGTGTATGTATATATATATATATATATATATATATATATATATATATATATATATATATAAAACAGAATATAAAACTATAAAACTACTGTATATTAATCAAGTTCATTAAGCTATTTAAGTGGCTGCCAAACTAAAGTGATCTGCTTTACAGTCCCTTCAATGCTTAAAGGGCCACTTGAGTGAGCACAATTTGGACCACATTACAGTAAATATCTCCTAAAAGCATGTTGAAATCATTGTTCAAATTAAATCTGTGTTAACATGAATCACTGACATGCCCCCCAGCCAGACCCACAGCTACAGCTCTGTGTAGTGAGCAAAATAATTTGGAATGCTAGAATCCCCTAAACAGGTCAGTTATGGGTTAACTGGTTGGTGAATTCCTGAGTTCAGGGAAAAACTGCTATCAATCACTGCCTTCAACAGCCCAGCTGTCTATAATTAATCAAGCAACCGCTAGTAGACAGGATGCGTAAATAGACTTAAAATGTAAGTCTTTTTAGTTGTTATCTAAAAATATAGATCATTTAATCATACAATCTTGAGCTCTTTCACACCATAAAGAACACTTACAGTGAGGTAAATGCCCCTTTAATGAATCAGAGAATGTATGAATGTAGAAAAAGGTAAAAGAGAAGCATAATAGTGTAGACTCTCAGTTATCCAGAACTCAAGCATCCAGAACTCTCAAGCAACCAGAACAAAATTGAATACTGTACTTTAAATAAAAAATAATAATTTACAGGGCTCTACAAATGCCAGGAGCCAGGTTGTCATGCCACAAATGCTTACAGACACCTATATTTCATCCACTGTATGTCTCTGCAACTTTCAATGGTTGGGACATCCACAATATGGGACAATATGGGACATCCACATACATCATATTTGTGTACCATTCCTATTTCTGTAAACTAATGAGCCCTAGTTACCATGCAACAGATTAATACATTTAATAATAATAATAATAATAATAATATCATACAATATCATATAATAATATATATCATATATATAGTCGTGGATCTTGCGATGTTGGTCATGTTTGCGATGTTGGTCACACAAAGCGAGGCACGCAGTTGCGGGGTTTCAATTAGCGCCAAAGGCACTGATTGCAGCCCAAACAATGAGCAACACATGCGCTCATCGCGAGGGACGTAGCACTTTGCTGCAATGAGGATAGAAAGAGATTAAAGGCGCACATTGCAATGTCCGCGATCAGCACCAAAGAACGTACAACTTTTGCGCTGAGCGTGAGGCACGCAAGTCTTAGAAAGATTTACCACTTTAACGGCCGCCATGGTTTTAAAGCGTATAGCTCGCAAACACTAGGAAGACCCACAAAAAACGTAAATTAATTCAAAATATTCACTTAAAACCTCACACACAGCACAGGGGGAGAGGCAGGGAGCCTGGGAGTCAGGTTGCATGCTAATTTAAGCTTTAATTGCAGATTTTCGGACACTAAAAATCAGCTAAGTATGTAAAAAAATGGCGGCCGGAAAAACGTAAATCTTTCACAAAAGGCTCAAAACGAGGCAGAAGGTAGTAACACTTAGGCGCGCGATGCGAGGCTCGCAACACTTACAAAAAAACCAAGGCAGTAACACTTACTTGCTCATTGCGAGGATCGCAAGCGCAGGGAGAGAGAGGAGAAAGACACGGGGAGGGAGAAGGGGGAAATTGCGAACCACAAAAGTTGCGGGTTGCAAAGGCTTGCGATGAACGCCAAAGGCGCTCATCGTGAGGCCCGTAAAGTAGACGGGGGAGAGGCTCGCAATGAGTGCAGAAGGCGCTCATTGTGAGCCACGCGATGAGCACTGAAGGCGCTCACATTGTGTCAAGCAACCAGAACTCTCAAGCAACCAGAACAAAAATTAAATACTGTACTTTAAATAAAAAAATACATTTACAGGGATCTACAAATGCCAGGAGCCAGGTTGTCATGCCACAAATGCTTACAGACACCAATATTTCATCTACTGTATGTCTCGGCAACTCAGTTTTACCTGATAGCAGACAGGCATGAGTGACCGAGCCAGTGCAGTGTTGGCGTTACATTCCCTGGGTTCCGCACCACACCCTCCAGCCGAACGTACCTGTGTGTAAGTGATGAGTGAAAGCTGCTGCTGCTTGAACAGCCCTCGCTGACAAATATAGTTAGCAGAGCATCCTATGTGCAGATAATCTAGGCCTCTTTTATTAGTAACTCTCAAGCAACCAGAAACAACATTTATCTGGTATCTGTATTATTGCATTATTGCATTCATATATTATGACTAATGTCTGTATATACTTGCCTCCGCAGAGTCCCCCCT
The DNA here is from genome assembly GCA_027410445.1 of Discoglossus pictus. NCBI lineage: Eukaryota > Metazoa > Chordata > Amphibia > Anura > Alytidae > Discoglossus > Discoglossus pictus. Next base: position 313,618,522 of record CM050167.1, read on the forward strand.
ACCCCTTCTTTTTCCTTACAATTAAGTTTTTCTTTCTAAAATGTAGTAACTTCCATACATTTATTTCACACATTGTGTAGTGTTGTAATTTGAACGTAAATCTAATTATACATCATTGATGTACACAAAATAGTCCACAATATTATAGATGGCAAAAAAATCTACATATTTTACAAAATTATTTACAAATAAAAAAACTATACAGTGTTGATTGCAAATATATTCAGCTCTGCCATAAAACCGCTAATTGTACACTGGTACAACCAACTGCCTTCTGAGGTCACATAATTACTTCAATGGAGACCACCTGTGTACAATTAAAGTGTCAAATGACCTCAGAATATATTCAACATTTTCTGGCTGCAGGGTTTGCTAGAGAGTGTGTTGAAAAATAACAGACATGCAGCCTGATTAAATTCCAAGCACGCATCGGTCGTTGTCTAGTCCGTATGTCTGCGGGTTTGAAATCTGCTGGAGTTACAGAGTGATTGCATTCAATAAGGCCGCAAACAAAGGGCCGGAGCCACAAGCACGTAAACCCTTCCCGCGCACGCAAGCTCTTAGGGATCTGGAGTAGATGGGGGCCACATTTCCAATCCAAACTCAGAATCACAGAGTGCCGTGCAGGTCTTACAGCCAATAGAAAGCCGGGATTTATGCCGCAGAAAAGGGGTTTTAAAGGGAGCAAAAAACGTAAATCTGCCTGGACCCTCAAACGCATTAACTGGCCATGCACAGCTGTTTCAGCCCCATGCACTGAACATGTCATGGAGCGAACAAACAACCCCACAAACCTGATGACGTTGTCCTGGCCCCAGCCATCATCACAGCCACCACTGCCACCTGCTACAACACCATCGCAGCCATGGCAGCACACAACCACTCCCACACAATGGGGTCCCCCAACATGGCCACCAACACAATGGGGTCCCCTAACATGGCTTAAAACACCAGCCCTCCTGCCGACACCTCAGGCCCTGCTGCCGACACCTCAGGCCCTGCTACAATCATCTCAGGTCCTGCTGTTGTCTCATCAGGCGATGCTGCCATCAAATCAGGCGCTGCTCCCGTTACCTCAGACACTCCTGCCGTTACCTTAGGCACTCCTGCCGTCACCTCTGGCCCCAATGTTCTGTTCTCTGTAGGTGTTAATAACCAAATCCCATGATCATGAAGGTATGTTCTTCATCTTCAAGCAGTACAATACCATCATGTGAGTAAACACTCAACCCAGTTCCCAATAGACATTCTATCAGTGTCATTTACTATTACAGATAGATCTGAAATGCAATATATGACTACATAGCTCTTCACTATTGAACATGACTGGTGTGAGTTTCAATTATGATCAATAGTGTCTCGGCTTTAGAGATGCACAGTCCCATTGGGATCTGTGAATCCAAACCAGTAGTTATACATGCGTATGTTGCTTGTCATCCCATTAACATTATGAAAGCGGATTCATGTATTTCATGTCATCCACAAACAAAATGGCTAATTTCCTTTGTTTGACATCAGGATCAATGTATATGTGTTTAGGGGTAATGTGAACAGTGTAATTTGTCTGGCATTGGTAACACCCATATACCAGTAAGATGTGATATCAGCATGACACAACTATTCCATGTAGATAGTGATAGTACTCTTTGCTAAAAGATTGTGTTCACAGTGAAGCATGCCTTATTGTATTACACATTCTCATTATATTCTGGAAACGCTGATTGAACAGGACAGAATCAGTATGGTTATCACTCCTCGTAGATGACGTTCATGTTAGTTGGTTTATTGTAGTGTCCAGTGCAAAAACACTGTACTATAATAACAGCTTATGATTGTTCTTACACCTCCACTTTATGTTTTCCAGATTCCTATCATCTATTTTGGATTCATCATTAATGTATGAAAACACACTGTGTGTGGATTTGATTAGTATAACATGATCCATGATTTCTAGCATCTGTTTAATATAGCAGATGGAGAGCATATGGTTGCTCTATACGCATTAATGGTTATTTCTATGAAATGGAGTGTTATATGATGTTCCAATTTCACATCTGATTATGGTTACTGTGGTGTCATGACCACATGGTAACCTAGTAGATGCTATGCATTATCCTTATGATGTTGTCTAACATTTAACCCTTTACGTGTACCTTGTTGGCCAACAGCCTCTTGGCCATTTCTGATTGTGCTCTATGTATGAAATAAAGCTTTGTTATACCGTTCTCACCGTGCCAGTGTGTTTTTTCAATGGTTGTGACATCTACAATATGGGACAATATGGGACATCCACATACAGCATATTTGTGTCATATTCCTATTTCTGTAAACTAGTAAGCCCTAGTTACTATGCAACAGATTATAATACATTTAATAATAATAATAATATCATAAGATATCATATAATAATATGTATCATACATATGTTGGTCACATTTGCAATGTTGGTCACGCATTTGCGGCTCTCACAAAGCGACGGCCGCAACTGCGTGCCTAGCAAAGCGAGGCATGCAGTTGCTGGGCTGCAATGAGAGCCAAAGGCACTCATTGCTGCCCAAGTGATGAGCGCCACAGGCACTCATCATGAGGGATGTAGCACTTTGCTGCAATGAGCACCATAGGCGCTCATTGCAGCCCAAGCGATGAGCACCACAGGTGCTCATCGTGAGAAACGTAAAACACTTTGCGCAGGGAGAGAGAGGAGAAAGACACAGGGGAAGGAGAAGGGTGAAATTGCGCGTTGCAAAAGCCTGCAATGAGCAGCGATGCCGATCATTGCGAGGCCCGTAAAGTAGACGGGGGAGGGGCTCGCAATAAGCACAGAAGGCGCTCACTGTGAGCCACGTGATGAGCGCTGAAGGCGCTCAGAGCGGGGCTCGCAATGAGCAACAAAGGTGCTCACATTGTGTGGCAAACAGCATTGACAGCCTTTAAATTAAGTAGACGGGGGAGAGGCTCGCAATTGACGGCCTTTAAATATTAATGCCATCATTGTTGACGGGCAAGTAACTGGAAATATATAATAATAATAAAGGGTTAATACACATGAGAGGTCACATTTGTGATACTGTGGAGTATCAACATTCCCCTGAAGCCCTAATAGGAATATGACAGGTGATAACGTGAATCCATTGATAGCAAAGCACTTAATGGGAGGTCACCGTATGATTATGAGTATACATCTTGGCACATGGCCACCAGCAGTGGGACTTTCAAGGATGAGCGGAGCGGAGATTGTCCCTGATAAAGGTGAGTTAGCTGTTGCTCCATGTGCCTCTGCATAGCCTCCATGTGTGTTTGCGGCCCTTCCTGATGGCTTAGAGTAGATTGTGGTGTATGTACCCCGGTTCCCGTCAGGATTGCTGCCTTGTGGTGATGAAGGGGCTTTTGTGCACTTCAATGAGAGCTATACCAAGTAGGATCACTCTAGGTGGGTAGGTCATAGCAGAGAGGTCAGACAAATCACAGTCCACTCGAGAAGGAACCAGCAACCCAATCCAGTCTCTTTGGCATGTAAACCTTGTGGAACAGCACAGGCAGATACCTAGCTTAATGTGCTACAGTCCATAGGGTCACGACACGACTGAAGTACTGAACAACAAATATTAAAATGTTCCCCTGGTACTTGATATATGTGATATATGTGATGTGTAATTTGGCCACTATTTTGTTTACCAATGTAGATGTGATGAGCGAGATGTATATGCAATTATATTTATATTCCAGGGTAAACTTTAGAGCCTCTGTGAGTGAGAAAGGGTTAAAATGGGAAGCAGTTTCCTGTTTTGGTGTTGCTATTTAATCAGGTAGTGAGTTTTTAATTGATTTATGCATGTTGCATCATGGCTTTTCATATTGGCATTTGCGTGACTATTCCCACATATGATGAAATAAAAAAATGTTTAAATGTCTATTTTTTATTTGGGGATTGTTGTGCAATGAATTGTAATGCCTTTCATTGCTTTCCCATATTTTAAAGTCCAGTGGTGTGTTTATATTGTCTTTTACAGTGTCTGTAAACCCTTTGCGGGTTCTATTTGGAGTCTGTAATATTTTTGGATCCTTTTGCCGTGTACGGATTTGTACGCCAGTGCATCCTTTGGGGATTTGTAGCAATTTAATAGCAATTTGAGATCATAACATTTACGGACTTGACCGTTTAAAGGCTTAGCTGGGATGGAGTCCAGATTTTGATGTGTTTCCACCTGTAACCCGCAGATCGTTTACGGGTAGCTGAAGGAGGCCAATTTAATAGCTGTAATTCTTGCAGGCTCCTTTACGGCCTACGATTTCTAAAGTTGGCGTAACTTAATGGGGCTTGAGGTCATCAACACAGGTCTGTGATAAAGTTCTGAAGAAGAACCAATCAGAGGTTGACTATAAAACAATATCCCAAATTTTCAACATTTTCCTGAGCAATAAAATAAAATAAATTATTATAAATGGAAACAATACGGCACACCATGATTGTCTAACAATGGCTACTAATTCTTCAAGTACTGACTCAGGGTTGTAAGTCCTTGGACAACCAATTAAGTTTGTGTCACAGTAGATATATGTTGCACTTCAAAATGTTAAGTATGTTGATTAAATAAAGTGTTAAAATACAAATGTAACAGATTTAATAGATTTTAATTCCAGGTTATAACACTACAAGATGTAGAAAAATCCAAGGTAGGTGAATACTTATGCAAGGCACTGTAATTAGAGCAGATACAGCTAAATGATTGGTATGTTCCCCATATTTGCACTAATTATTATATATAAAGAAACATTTGAAAGATTAAACAACCACAGACATATGAAAATAGGAAAATAAACATAGGAATTAAGTACAGCAATATTAGCTACTATGTTGTTGGTGTACTGGATGTACATAAATATGTTATGCCTAAACATTGTGATACCTAAAAACATTGTCATATTCTCAAAATTACAGTCATTTTTGTAAGATTTCCTTTTATAACATTTTGTTATGAATACCTTGTGTGTCTCTAAAATTATCAAAATGTATTATTGTAGTCAAGACAATAAAAAAAAAAGTATTTTTTGTTTAATAGGTTGGCTTTCACATGAATACACACTTCTGGTCTTGTAGAATTCCTCTCTGTTGTTCCCCTGACAGAAGAGGACATACTTTCCCAAGTGGAAATTGATTTTCTTTTTTTTGTAGTCAATACTCCTTAGATCCAATTGCAAACTGCATGCTTTTTAAACAAGGTGCAGATGGTCCATCCATCTTTACATTTTCTAAACGTTTTCCCTTAAGGGATCATTTAGTGTAATTATGCCTTTCTGGAACCACTCTCTTAGCATTATTTATACTAGGTAAACATTTTTAATAATAAATGTATCCACTCATTATTGGCTTTAGTGTTCAGGCCACAGCAGCTTTAAGCAAATATAACTTTGTATGCCCATTATGTAAGATAAGAGAAACAGATACTTTTATTTTATCTTACTATATGAATCTGTATGGGATTTATTAAAGTGAGTTGGTGCAAAGTAATTATTTTCTGTAAGTACTGTTACTGGTCTCCTTTGGGTTTTTGTCCGTGTCTATGGCACTTTAATGTAGGCTGTAATATTATTCCAAATGTTACTACAATATTAACCTAGCTTCCCCTGAAGGACTTTCTTTACTGATAGACAGTTACTTCAATATCCAACTGCTATCCAGCTAAACCTGGGTGGAGCAAAACAAACAGTCCAATAGTTTGTTCACAATCATTTCTTCAGATCTCCAGGTCTTCACTCTGCTTCAAGAGATCACCAGCTGCAAGATGCTGTCTCTTTCACTTCTGTCTTTTTACAGCTTCAGACAAACTGCCCACTTCTCTTTCTGAAAAGTATGTGGCTCACATAACTCTGTCACACATGTCCCTCCCCAGCTTGACAATATGGGGTTGAGTGAACTCTGTGAGGTGGTCTATTCTGGGTAATGCATCCTCATTATTATATTGACTGGCATCATTGTAAATGCTTTGTTCCTCCTCTGTACTGGTGAGACTCTTGTAGCTACTGAAGTTTCTGCTCTTCCTGTTATTTCACTACCTTCTCCATTTTTTTCTCCAAAGCCATAGCAGTAGAGATGTGACTGATTTTCCAGGTGTAGATACTGCTAATTCTTGCAGGTGGTTTAGCTGCCCATTCGTCTTGGCAAAATGCCTCCAGGTCCTGCAAAGTCTTTGGTCGTCTTGCATGAACCACACGTTTGAGATCTCCCCAGAGTGGTTCCATGAGATTAAGGTCAGGGGACTGTGATGGCCACTCCAGAAACTTCACCTTTTTCTGCTGTAACCACTGGAGGGTCAACTTGGCCTTGTGCTTAGGGTCATTGTCACGTTGGAAAGTCCAAGAGCGTCCTGTGCGCAGCCGTCATTATTATCCTTTATTTATAACGCCATGCAGAAGAATGCAAATTGTCTGCCAGTATTTTCTGATAACATGCTGCATTCATCTTGCCATAAATATTCACAAGATTCCTGTGTCTTTAGAGCTTACACACCCCCCCCCCCCCCCCAAAACATCAGTGAGCCACCACAATGCTTCACAGTGGGGATGGAATCCTCTTACTATAGGCCTTGTTGACCTCTTTCCAAACATAGCGCTTATGGTTGTGACCATAAAGCTCTATTTTGGTCTCCTCACTCCAAATTACAGTGTACCAGAAGCTGTGAGGAGTGTCAAGGTGTTTTCGGGCATATTGTAACCTGGCTTTTTTGTGGCATTGGCGCAGTAAAGGCTTCTTTCTGGAAACTGGACCATATAGCTCATTGTTTTTCCAGTATAAAGGTATTGTGCTCCCTGAAACAACCACATTGTCTTTTTCCAGAGTAGCCTGTATTTCTCCTAAGGTTACCTGTGGGTTTTTCTTTGTATTACGGACAATTCTTTGTGACTGAAATCTTTCTTGGTCTACCTGACCTTGGATTGGTATCAAGAGATTCCTGAATTTCCACTTCTTAATAAATGATTGAACAGTACTGACTGGCATTTTCAAGGCTTTGGATATCTTTTTATATCCTTTTCCATCTTTATGAAGTTCTATTATCTTGTTACGCAGGTCTTTTGACAGTTCTTTTCTTCTCCCCATGGCTCAGTATCTAACCTGCTCAGTGCATCCACGTGAGAGCTAACAAACTAATTGACTATTTATACAGACACTAATTGCAATTTAAAAAGCCACAGGTGTGGGAAATTAACCTTTAGTTGCCATTTTAACCTGTGTGTGTCTGTAACAAGCCCAAACATTCAAGGGTATGTAAACTTTTGATCAGGGCCATTTGGGTGATTTATGTTATCATTATGATCTAAAAAGGAGCCAAATAACTATGTGATAATACATGGCTTCATATGATCACTATCCTTCAATAAAATAAAAAAAAATTGCATGATAAGTCATATTATGTATTCAGGTATGCAAACTTTGGAGCACAACTGTATCTAGCTGTTCGGCGACTTCAGGATCAAACTCTGCATGGCACCATGGTGCAACCATCATGTTATTCTTCTCCTGAAATAGCACAAACTTACTTCAGAAGCTAGCACCCATCTTAGGAGCCTTTCGAGTTTTGGGTTCCTGGAGAAACCTTGTGATGTCAGCCTTCAGCTTTCACTTAGTTTTCTTCCTTGTTTAACCACTTCTCCACTTTTTTCTGTTTTTCTTCTTGCTTTCCTTCCAGGGCTTTCATATTTAAATGTTTCTTCTCTTTCTTCAGCTACAGCTTCTCCTACTGGCATATCCAGTTTACTCTTGCTAAATGTTCAGCTAAAGAATCTCTTCTGACTTGTTCATTCAGTCCTCCCTCAATAGCAGCTGCTCAGCCAGGCTTTCTTACCTCTACTCTACCTCCTGATCTATGCTTAGCACTCAGCACAGCACATTGTGTACACACACCCTGGAGCACAGTGCCATTTTCTTTAATACAGTATCATCTGAGCCAATTGGGCCTCAGCCAACCTTTGCTCTTGTAGAGTATATAACAGCAGGAACTTCTCTATCATAGTCCCTATTGACCGGGGAGCTGGGCCCTGAGTTTTGGGTAGCGAGAAGCATGCCACTTCTCAGGATTCCGTACACCATCTTATTTATTTAAAAGACAGGAATATGGCTCTCTAGAGGCTCTCTAGAATGTGGAAGCTACTTTATGTCCAATAGCTCTTCCTTGCAATAACAGTGCATGGACTTTCTTCCATCAGTGAAATATCTGTGCTTTGATACCTCTGGTAACTCCATCTCTGTCAGAGAGTTCTGCTTTCAGATCAGCATAATTCATTCATATCAAACATTTTCTGTTATTTATATCTACAACTCCTGCTTTAATAAATGTGTATTGTGTGACATCAACTTTATACAATTGCCTCCTTTGTATTATTCTGAACTACAATCTGTCCAATTTTTCCATATTTCAATTGGGGAAATATGTTATTATATATATATATACACTGGAGGAGGAGGAGAGTGAGGAGAGGAGGAGAGTGATGAGAGAGAGGGGGGAACACCGGAGGAGGAGAGGAGGAAAGATAGAGGTGTGGAGAGAGGGAAAGGAGGCAGCAGGCCAGAGAGGGGAGGTACAGGTGGAGGAGAGCAGGAGCGGGAGGGATGTGCCCCCAGATGCAGGCACAAAAGGTGTAGGAGCAGAGGGTCAGGGGCCTGATCCCAGAGGGGGAGGTAGTGGGGATTAGGGGCAGGCCAGGGAGAGAACAGGGAGGCCAGAAGCCCCAGGCACAGTTGGCAGGGCAACATGTTCTGCCAAAGCAGAGGGCCCACAATTATAGCGAGAGAAGACAGAAACCCTCCTCAGGGAAGTCCAAGCCCGCTGTAGCACCATCCATGGTGGTAGGGATGTGAGGCCTGGTGATAAGGCATGTGCCTGGAATGAGGTGACTGCAGCTGTGGCTTAATTAGGGGTTGCAAACCGTGAGGTTCAATTGGTTAAACACCAATATGATGACTGCCGGATGAAGTTGAAGAAGATGGCAGCGGAGGCCAGAGCAGCCCATAGGACCGGTGGTGGCCCACCACTCAACATCACATAGTGTGGATAGGAGCGGACTATATGATTCTGAATAGCAGTTGCCAATGCAGTATGTGTTATGTTTGCTGTTTGTTCAATGTTAATATAAAACAAAACAGTATAAATATCAATTGCAATTGTATATATTTTGTAATGAGTTCCCCTATCTTCCCCATGTGACACTGCACCGTTTAAAGCTGTGTCGCTTAACACTCCAACTGCTTGGAAGCTATCCCCAGCGTTAAACGAGGTACAGCTGTAGATCCACAATGATTCAACATCCAAAAGAGAGTACATGTATAGGTGTGCACACTGCAGCATATGCGGATATAGACTCTGAGGGACTGCATGTGCGTGTCATGTACTAGCCTAACCTGGACCATGTCTCATAAGCATGTTCACACCCATTGATGAGCATTGGTCACAGATTGGTCAGTCTCACACACTGAACATCCGATTCAGATGAGCACATGTCCTAATGAACTGCAGATGGCACACCAGCTATATATATATATATATATATACAGTATATATATATATATATTCATATAAGCCATGATCCACAATGATCATGATACAGCTCAATGTTTGTCTGCGGGATATAATCACCACAGCCAATTACAAGAGACCATGATGTCAGGCATATGGAAACACACAGCAAACAATTGTTCAGAGAATCAATACTCAAATACTAATGTCCTCTCATTTCAGTACCCAGGAGGCATACCCCGCTCGCAGAGACACAGGCGGTGGCTCCACCAGAGGCACCACTATCACCAACGCAGGTAGTGGTGGAGGAAGCACAGGGCCCGGGCCCATCACAGGAGGCTGGACCATGAACAGCAGGACCATTGTGAGAATCACTCCCCGGGCCCTCACATGCATCACAGGCATGTTTCCAGCCCTTTCAAATTACTGGAAGTACAATGAGCCACCAACCATCTGCAGGGATGTCGAGCTCATGGGAAACATTATCAACAGGCCCACTACTTCCACCTGGTGACGTTCAATCAATACATCTGCCGGACCCCAATCCCCTCCCACTCCTCACCGGGCCACAACAGATGTTGCCACAGCAGTGGTTGTCCCAGCAGTTGGCCCAGCAGATCTTGCACAGCCATTGTTGCCAAATGTTGCAGTCATTGTTGCAGGCTTCACAATAGTCCAAGTAGCAGAGAGTATAGAATGTCTAAAGCAATAGATACATAAATCTATGTCGAGTATCAGGTGACAGATGTCACATGATATCTGTATTGTATTCTACAATTAAAGCTTTAAATATATTGGCTAATCATTAATGGGAATCAAATATCACACTGGATGCAACAACCTAATGATTGGGAGACATGCACATACATGATGACATTAGCATGACCATGGAATGTCGGGATGCCTGTCTTCATGCCTTGTCCTTACCGTGATCTGGTAGGAAAACACAATAAACATATTATGATGAACATTACACATGCTATATAAGCAGCTACCAACAGATGCAGAAATGTTGGCACATATGTTCACGTGTTATTTAGTGAGAACATAAACAAGCTACTCATCTGGCAAATGATGATGATGGCTAATTCAAATTACTCATGATGTTGGAATTGTACAACTATTCCAAATTGATGCCTCTTTGGAGATCCCCATTTGGTGTTTGACCTTGTATGTGGTCAAGAGGATATCCACGAGGAGATCTGTTCCCCCAGGACACGTCTGCAGGGTATGATTATGTTAATTATGATTAGTTTCTTCTTCTGCATACATGCACATGTTTACTGCAAATACTTACAATGCAGTCGACTTGGATGTAGCTGATCTTCTGTGGCTGGATAGGTTTATATGCTTTGTCTGTGTGGTTAACCGATGAGTTAACACAAGGCAGCACTTCTGAAATGGCAATATGATGAAATTATTATTAGTCACACATGTTCCACTGTAATCATATTGATTGCAACATTGATTTCTACTTCAATAAATTGGGACCCTTCCTGATATCTGACCGTGACTGCTGGTGGCAATATACTCGGTCACATAACAGGAAAGATTAATTATTTGCATCTCATGCTGAACACTGATTATCGTTTAAGATATGCTGGTATGTTGATATTCCCAAATTGCTATTTATTGCATTGACCACTATCGGATGTGGATTAGCATCGTCAGACAATGTGAACATTACTGTTCTGCACTGTGAAGATGTTTTCTAATAAGATTGTGGGCCTATATACATTGACATTGTGAAATATATAATAACAACCATTTAGTGTAGTTTCTGAAGGTTTGCAGATATCAGTACATATGATGTGTATGGCAATGTGTTCATACTTACCATTAACAGAGAATATAGCAGGTTGTAGTTGATACAGTGTTAATCAATAATTCCTCATGAGACATACATCATATCAGGAAGCTCTCCTCTACTGTGGACTTTAGGATATTCCCTATGACAATGGGGAAGGAGAAAAGAGTTATATTAGTTAGGCATAATCAAGCTACATTATAATTGGTTGTTATTTGTTTTGTTCTTACATGTGAAGTACTCACGAATGACATCTGAACATTATCCACCACAGGGGGAGGTAGAGGCTCTTCCTACTGAAGGATCTGAGCCTCATCAATGTCCCCCAGACAGTTGGCCTGTACTGCTATATTGTGCAGACAACAGCAGGCCATGATGATCTGACAAACCCTATTGGGGGTATACTGTAGCGCCCCTCCAGTGGAATGTAAACATCTGAAGTTCATCTTAAGCACAACAAAGTTGCGTTCTATTACATTCCGGCATGTGGCATGGGCCGCATTGTACCTCTCCTCCACCTGTGTTTGTGGATTGTTCACAGGGGTCAACAACCACAGCAAACACCCATATCCTGCATCACCTGAAGTAAACAAAATGGGAGATGTAGATATTAATGTGATGTTGTGATGCTTGTTTAAGCGTTCGAACGTATGCAGAATGATTCATGTGATGTTAGTTTATGGATATGGGGGTGTGAACTTGATACTCCTATGACCGCATCACACAAGGTTATGCTCAGCAACAAGCAATGATGCAATGGCTCAGGCCGTGTTACTCCCTTAGTCACATGTGAGCAATACAGTGGAAAAATATTTATACATGAGGGTATTCTCTCTTGGTTACATATGCTTGGCTGGGATTACTTATGGGTGCTCACCCAGTAGCCACCCAGATGGGTATTGACCAAACTGGAAGTAGTCATAGGTGGATGATTGACGCAGGATATTGGCATCGTGAGCACTTCCAGGGAAGCCTGCAAACACACTTTGTATGCTCATGTTTGCATCACAAAAAACCTGTACATTGATTGAATGATAATGTTTGCGATTTCTGAACAGAGCTTCCTTATCTTTAGGAGGTATCAATACTACATGTGTGCAATCAATAGCACATTAGGTGCCCCTATATCCCCCTGTACCTATGCCACTAGAGCTCTGTCCCCTACCTGCCCCCCACCATGATCCTAGGCATATCCTGTGATAATTCACATGCCTGGCTAGGTTCTGGACCACCATGGATCACATTAGCACGCTCACCCAAATTCACTCCCAGCCGCGCCTCTCTGTCAGTCCTCTACCACTCCTCAATCTCCCGCCTTATATGCATTAGGTTGCTTTTCCATATTTTAAAGTTCATTGGTGTCTTTATATTGTCGTTTGCAGTGTTACAGACTAGTCTGTAAACCCTTTGCAGGTCCTCTTTGGAACCCGTAAGCATTGGGCCGCCATTTGGCGTATGCGGGCTTGATTGAATAGCGATTAGGGATTTTCGCAATCAGAAGTCTTGCGGCCTTGAAAGAACAAAGGCTCCGGGAGGCTGTAAGTAACGGGTTTAACCATCGCGATATTTTCAAGGCCGTAACTCGTCAGCAATTTGGAGCCCGCAAAAAGAAGCCAATTGAATAGCAAATTAACTTGTGATCTCACTTACGGGCTACCAGATAACCCAAAACCTCAATTGAATGAGGGCCTTTGCCTTTTAGTTCATTCAAATGGTTGGAGGACATCCACTTACACTGAAAATTTATAGTTGCAGCAACAAACAATGTTTTAATCCAATGTTCCCTCCAAAGTGACAAATCAAGTAAACAAACAGTTAAAAATAATACATAAACATTAATTGCAATTGTTGCTCTGTTTCCATTCTTTGATATATTTTTTTTTACATCCAGGCCACTTTTCTATGCCACATACAGCATATTTGCATGTGCATACTTAATAAAGAAACTGCTGTATTGTTTTACTGTCTTAAAACATTTTATGCATGATCAATTTTAGTTCTTCAAGACCATTCTATAAATATTGTTCTTTACTGGTCTGTTAAGTGTTAAAATAATTTAGGTATTATAATGTTTTAAATGTATATGTGGAATAACTACAGCAAATAAGAAAGTCATTCAAGCAGAAGTCTATGTATATTTGAAAATGCATTTCAAAAGGATAATGCGTTTTTATTAACTTAAGAAGAAATAAAGCAGTTTATGGGAGGTATTTGCTTTTGTAATTAGTACAAGTTCAGAGCTTCCCGGTTTATAGAGCACAATAACTGATTACAAAAGGACATAAAAAATTCCATCAATTGCCCTTACTATATTAGGTGTGAAAATATTGTGTTCTGCCGGCAAAAAAGACTTGCATTAATTGTTTGATTGACAAGTAAAACGACCTAGCTTGGGGGTTTCCAGCATTTCCTTATATTATTACTTTCTTTCTATAAACATGTTTTTCATTATCAAGACGAGGTGTTCAAAAGAAATTGCTATAAATATAAGACTTCAGTGGTCTTAAAGTCAGATTGCATGTTCTTTCATGGTAGGATAGGTTTAATTATGGGACCAGCCTATTTAAATTTGATGCAGCAATAGGCCCATTGAAACTTGCGCACTCCCATGTCCCAATTCCTACTTTCATATCCTTACACCATATTACAACACACCACAAACAGTATATAACCTTATGAGTATATGTCTGTATATATATATATATATATATATTGTGACAAGGATGGCCATATACCACAGGGATTTTTATAACAAAAGGTTCCGCAACACATAGATTTATGATGCAGGAGACTTGTTTATTTTAGGGCTCATAAACAAGGGTCCAGAAGTAGTAATTAACGTTAAGAAAAAAATTCAAATAAAAATCTACATAAACGTTGTTACTAAACATTCAGGAACACCCTGACTACACCGGGCAGCTTCTCTGCTCCGGAGAAATATGATTTACAGAGAAGAAAATGAATCCTGTTGTGCTACTTCCAGCGGAGGTTCTTGTGGATCGGATATAACAGTCTCTGATATGTGGTATAGTGCCACCTTGTGGCCAGGGTACCTGGCCCAACCTTCTCTCCAAGTACCCACCCCCAGGGACCCTTGTAAAGAGTACCAATTATACTCTAGAAGATAAAGTCTTGTGAAACACCACAGTCTCTTCCCTGGGGGTAATAAAGAACAAAAGGAGTTTCTGACCTTTCAATATTGTAGTCGGCCTTGCAGGTGGCTTCAGTCTGCAGCACAGGTCCTCAGCAGATTGGACATGTTTCCAACAGCAGCTTCCTTGGTTTGTCTCTCTCTCTTTTTCCAGCACCCACACGTTCAGTGTCTGTCCTCTTACTTTCCCTCAGAAAGACCTGGTAAGCCTAATAATGCCTCTTCTGTTTTTTAAAGGGATAACTGTATCCCATAGTTTCTCCAGGGTATTATAGGTCGCCATCCAAATATGCTGAACTTTGGGGCAATCTCATAACATATGTTTAAGGAACCTATGGTGTTGCACCTCTGGAGAAATTGAAAACCAACTGACTATTTGAACAGCGGAGTCTAGCTGGGGTAAGGTACCATCTAAAGATAGTTTTGTAAACATTTTCCTTCAATATAATATTTAAAGAGGAGTTTGCTGCGTTTTTGATAATTATACCCCATTGTTCATCATCTAGGCTAATATTAAGCTCAGCCTCCCAGGAGGCCCTATAGGACAACTTATTAGGCGTGGCCTGTTCATTTAGGTAGTTATAAAGAATAGTGAGTTTTTATTTACCTTTTGAGTTGTGTTAGCTAGTTGTGTAACAATGCTCAAAGGGAAATTTGTTAGCTAATTTGTTTGTTTTTTTGCAGTTTGTCCCACTTGTGTGCTAATCATCATTAGGTTAAGCCATTCTTTGTGTGGCAATCAGTGATTTATGCCAAAGTCCGATGGAGACCAGTTTTGACATTCTAACAGTACATCTGCAACAATTGTTATCGGACTTCTAATCCACCAAGTGAATTGGGTATTTTTATTGATTGATAATTCTGCATGGGATATCCATAATGGCGTTAGTCATGAGCCATTTTGTAGTAGAGGAGTTCTCTTGTTAATTTGCTTCCATAGTACGATGGAGTAACTCAGACACATTGGAAGTGATTTTAAATTAATACTCTGATAGATGCTTAGCCATATTTGGTTCAGGAGAATATTTTCATCCCATAAAACTTGACGTTTTATCTCCATCCAAACTGGGGGGGGGGGGGGCTCTCTTAATATACCATTTAGCCATTTGGGCTAATCTCGCCGCCTTATAGTATCGTAGAAGGTCAGGAGTTGCTAAACCTCCTTTCTGTTTTGATGCTGTCATGGTCGCCCTATTTATTCTAGGTTTCTTATTGCCCCAGATGAATTTAAATATGGCTTTCTGTAATGTTGATATGTCTTTAAGATTTATCGATGATGGTATAGTCCTAAAAAGGTATAGCAGTTTAGGGAGGGTGTTCATTTTAATGGCGTGTATTTTACCAAACCACAAGATATTTAATGAAGACCAGGTACGACCTGAATATATTTCTTTAAACATAATGGGGTAATTGGAATCATATATCTGTTTAGTAAATTTAGGGATATGAATACCTAGGTACTTTATATGATGCGAGGACCATTTAAAGGGATAGTTTAAGGTCAGCAAATTTTCCAGTTGCTTGGGCAGTGAGACATTAGGAGCTTCACTTTTATTTGCGTTAATTTTAAACCCTGATATATGGCCAAAATTGCTCAATGTTTTAAATAGGCTAGGTAAACTAATTAATGGGTTAGTAACTGTGAGGAAAATATCATCCTCAAATAGGCTTAGCTTATATTCTTTATCGTCTAACTTGATTCCACTAACATCTGGAGCTTCCCTTAATGCTATCGCTAGTGGTTCTAAACATAGAGCAAAAAGTAGAGGCGATAAAGGACATCCCTGTCTTGTTCCCCGATCTATCTTAAATAATTGAGACTTGAAACCCTGATAGGAAATATAGGCCCTAGGGGCAGAATATAATGTCATAATACTTCCTACAAAGTTTTCACTAAGGCCAAATTTAAGCAATGCTTCTTTCATATAAGTCCAATCAATCCTACTAAAAGCTTTATCTGCATCTAAAGATAGTAGCATTAGTGGTCATTTTTTACCACTAATCAGGCGCTTCCGTACCCGGGATAAAACCCACCTGGTCCGGATGAATCACGGTCGGCAACAAAGAGGCCAATCTATTTGCTATGATCTTGGAATATAATTTGATATCATTGTTTATTAAAGATATGGGTCTATAACTGCTGCACTGCATCAAGTCTTTGCCTTCTTTATGTATTACTATAATTTTTTTATAGTAATTAGTGAATCCATCTGGACCAGGTGCCTTATGAGGCTTAGTAGCCCCTGTTGCTCTTCTAATTTCCTCTTCGGAGATAGGGGATGTGAGAGAATCTACTTTACTTTTATCAATTTGGGGTATGGTAATGATGACAACAAAGTCTCTATTTGGGATTTATGGCTTTCTGAACCAGAATGGACAGGTATTGAGTACAGCTCGGTATAAAATTGTTGAAATGCCTTAGTAATCTGGTCTGGTTGGTACGCCATACCATTTTCTTTAGTGAGTAATTTAGGAATAAAAGAGTTTGCTCTCTGTTGTTTAAGTCTTCTAGCTAACATTGTATCTGGTTTGTTGGAGAATTTAAAAAATGTAGATTGTGAAAGCTGCAATATAGTCACCATTTTCTTCCACAGAATCTCTTTCAATTTTTGTTTACATTGAAGAATTTCCTCGAAAATCTGCGTTGAATTCTGAACAGCGACCAGTCTATGAAGGGCTGAACGTTTTTTGTTAAAAAAAAACGTGAGACTGATCGAATTTTTTTGCTATTAAGACAAATTGTATGCCGATTACCTGAAAAAAATATGGATATGGAAAAAAAGACAAAAATAAGTCAGAGCAGGATAAACCAGACAATTTATGCAACAACTTTGTGATCTAAAATGAGATTCGTACTTAACTAGCTTACTGGTACCTCAAAGGAGATAGGCAATTTTGTTATATTAACTACGTAAGTGAGTATACGTAGATATATTTCTATGGTACACTAGGGAAGAGAAAGAAAAGGGAGAAAAAGAGAGAAAAAAAAGTAGAAATATCAGTAACTTAAATTACTTAGAGGAGAGCATTAGCTATCCTCTTAACTTTAATAGGTGAGCCAACTAGTATCCAGAACAATGAATACTAGGTTCTACTAAAAAATGTAAATATTTACGCCCTCTAGGGGCACTCTTAAAATATTTGGTAACATTATACAGTGGATATAAAAAGTCTACACACCCCTGTTAAAATGTCAGGTTTCTGTGCTGTAAAAAAATGAGACAAAGATAAATCATTTCAGAACTTTTTCCACCTTTAATGTGACCTATAAACTGTACAACTCAATTGAAGAACAAACAAATATTTTAGCTAGAGGGAAGAAAAACTATAAAAATAAAATAATATGGTTGCATAAGTATGCACACCCATAAACTAATACTTTGTTGAAGCACCTTTTAAATTTAATACAACACTCAGTCTTTTTGGGTATCTCAGCATGGCACATTTAGACTTGGCAAGATTTGCCCACTCTTCTTTGCAAAAACACTCCAAATCTGTCAGATTGTAAGGGCATCTCCTGTGCACAGGCCTCTTCAGATCACCCCACAGATTTTCAATTGGATTCAGGTCTGGGCTCTGGCTGGGCCATTCCAAAACTTTAATCTTCTTCTGGTGAAGCCATTCCTTTGTTGATTTGGATTTATGCTTTGGGTCCTTTTCATGCAGAAAGATGAAGTTCCTCTTCATGTTCAGCTTTCTAGCAGAAGCCTGAAGGTTTTGTGCCAATATTGACTGGTATTTGGAACTGTTCAGTTCCAGCTGAAGAAAAACAGAACCAAAGCATGATGCTGCCACCACCATGCTTCACTGTGGGTATGGTGTTCTTTTGGTGATGTGCAGTGTTGTTTTTGCGCCAAACATATCTTTTGGAATTATGGCCAAAAAGTTCAACCTTGGTTTCATCAGACCATAACACCTTTTCCCACATGCTTTTGGGAGACTTCAGATGTGTTTTTGCAAAATGTAGCCTGGCTTGGATGTTTTTCTTCGTAAGAAAAGGCTTTCGTCTTGCCACTCTACCCCATAGCCCAGACATATGAAGAATACAGGAGATTTTTGTCACATGTACCACACAGCCAGTACTTGCCAGATATTCCTGCAGCTCCTTTAATGTTGCTGTAGGCCTCTTGGTAGCCTCCCAGACCAGTTTTATTATCGTCTTTTCATCAATTTTGGAGGGAGCTCCAGTTCTTGGTAATGTCACTGGTGTGCCATATTTTCTCCACTTGATGATGACTGTCTTCACTGTGTTCCATGGTATATCTAATGCTTTGGAAATTCTTTTGTACCCTTCTCTTGACTGATACCTTTTAAGAATGAGATCCCTCTGATGCTTTGGAAGCTCCCTGTGGACCATGGCGTTTGCTATTGGATGCAACTAAGAACATTTCAGGAAAGACCAACTAGAGCAGCTGAACTTTATTTGGGGTTAATCAGAGGCACTTTAAATGATGGTAGGTGTATGCTGACTCCTATTTAACATGATTTGGAATGTGATTGCTTCATTCTGAACACAGCTACATCCCCAGTTATAAGAGGGTGTGCAGACTTATGCAACCACATTATTTTTATTTTTTATTTTTCTTCCCTCCACCTAAAAGATTTCAGTTTGTTTTTCAATTTAGTTGTACAGTTTATAGGTCACATTAAAGGTGGAAAAAGTTCTGAATTATTAATCTTTCTCTCATTTTTTTACAGCACAGAAACCTGACCTTTTAACAGGGGTGTGTAGACTTTTTATATCCACTGTAAGTGACATTACAAGATAAAACGTATGTGTAAACAAGCATATAACTGCGGAAAAATAAGATAAATGATAGGTAGCACTTCAGGGTACTTCCAATATGTAGACCAATATGCTTAACTGAAGTCCCCTATTATTGATATGTCCATTAGACAAATAATGAGAGGCATATTTAGGTTGTTGTAGCTCGGCTTCTCGGACCTCGCCTCTGTTGTGGGGTTGATTCAGGAGGAGGGTTAAAATTTTCTGGTAGCCGAATGTTCCATGAAGAGAGAAGTGTAACGCCTTCTTCAAAAGATTAAATGGTGTACAATTTCCCCTCCTTGGAGATGTTCAGCCAGAAAGGAAAGCCCCAGGTGTATTTCCAACCTCTGGCTAGTACAAGTTCCAGAATGGGTTTTAGCGTCTTCCTCTTAAATAGGGAAAGTTGCTGACAAATCTGAGTAGATACTTGGTTGGGAGCCTTCTACTTCAGGGATACCGGTTCTAGCCGCTCTCATAAATTTATCTTTGGTGAAAAATAATGGAACCGTGCTATAACATCTCTTGGTCGATCGGAGTTGGATGACTGACCTCCCAGCGCTCTGTGGACTCTGTCCACTCTATATTCCTCTTCACACATGTCTGGCAGAAGAAATTCACTTAATTCTAGCAAATATTGCGGGAGATCTCTCCCCAACTCAGGGAGGTTCCTTATGTGGACATTTTGGCTACGGGATCTGTTCTCTAAATCTTCTTGGACAGACTGTTAAAAAGATTGTTCCTCCTTCATTAGGACCATCTCCTCCTCAAGTCGCGTATGTGCACGAAGAAGATCATTGTAATTGTCCTCCAGTAGTGTTGTTTTGGAGTCTACTGCCTTTATCTCCATAGACAATTCCGTTGCCACCTTTTGAGTTTCCAATTTGATCTCCGTTCTAAAGGAGGATATCAGTTCCTTCAGGTCTTGAATGTCCGCCTCCATATTTGATGAAGAGGTATTCTTAGTTGGCGTAGAGGCTTGTTGAGGCGCTTGTAAAGTTTTTCTTGGTGTACAATAAGTTTGTATGTCTTTGGTGTTGCATCTTGTTGATATACCTGGCATCTCCAACGACCAAAACGTCTTCAGGGCTCTGAGTTTACTTCATATAGATGTCACTTTGCTTAAGTAAGTGCCCTCACATAGGGTGGGGGTAGTGGTTTTTACATAGTAATGAGCGCAGCGAGTCCTCTTAAAAAAATAACACAGACCACCAATGGTGACAGTTTCTGGAAAATATATTTATATGGTTGTATAGTATTGCTCCTTTGGATAATCAAGTTGTCTTGAGTTGTGTCTTTATTTCAGTTTCTGTAGTCAGAGGTAACCAACCAAAAGATAGAGGATTAGTATTGCTTGAAAGATGTAAAAATAGTAATTGCGGAGTGGAACACAGTTATTGAGCTCAATATTCACAGCCCCAAAAGTTGGGTAACATGCACTTTCATCACTTTTGGGTCTTGATAGCATGTATTTCCACTCTCAGCCAATAGATGGCGCTATTGGGCTTGGTAATGTAGTTCAATAGCAATAAATGGCACTGATGAGTCTAGGAACTGCACTCTCAGCCAATAGATGGAGCTGTAGGGCTTGGTGATACAGTTCAATAGCAATAGATGGCAATGTTGAGTTTAGGAACTGTTGTTTTTACATGCAATGGCAGGGTGGAGTACCAAGCCAATAGATGGCACTAGTGAGCTTTGCAAGTATAGGCAGTTCCTTTCTGCATAGCAGGCAATAATCAGATTTTTTTTTTACACAGTTTTTGCCTGATTTATCAGGATAATAAAAGTTGTGGTTTTGCAAGGAAAGTCAATCATGCTTTAATTATGAGAAGCTGTTATTAGAGGTACTGTTTGGGGTGTTGGTTTTGTAAAGATTATTCCAGTAAAGGTCTTTATTAACTGAGGCTTGCAGGAAGCTTTCTCACATACCCTTGCATTAGGACAATATAGGAGTCCCCCTCCCCTCAATCCCCAGTACCTGTATACAGGGTTTTTGCTTCAATGACACTTGGTGCAGGTTTCCTACTGCTGAATCCTCCAAACAGAAAAAGAAGTTGTAACAATGTCCTGCAAAAGGGTTTAAAGATGTCTGTCTCTTGCCTCCAAACCACTTTCTCCTGCTTCAACACATAGATGCCAAATGTGTGTTGTGTTCGGGGTCTGATTCAGATTGTTCCTTCGTGTATATCCAACCAGTAACTTTTAATCCATTAGATTATTTAGATCTGCTGTTAAAGTGAAGTCCAAAAGTTGCTGCACATTTCCAGAGCAATCCAGACTGTTCAGTCACTGTAACCTGATCTTGTAGATCAAATATAATCCAAATTACTTGGTATTTTCATGTTTTTTAAAGCCTTATGCCAGGGAGCTGTGTTGTTTTGCTTCCTCTCTGTTAGCTGCTAGCCACACCCTCCGGAAATAAAATAATTTGAAGAAGAAACCCTTGGAGTTTGGAAGCTCTTTGACATCTGTGAAGTTTTTTTTATATATATTAAAACTTCTTTATCAAGGACAACACTGCAATATAACTGTTATGCCCTACTGAACAGATGCAGCTACCCCATCCATAAAGATGACACTGTCATTGTAGAAAAATATTAAATATAAGACTTTAGATATTCAGATTTGGGCAGGAAGCTAGAAATCAACAGGAAAGGAACAAATGCCAAGCTGGATTGACATCTACTACCAATGCCCTGTGTCATGTACTTGGTCTTATTGCTATCTTAGACAATGGAAGAGGCCACAAATGCTCATGTTTCCATTTGATTTACAGTCTCAATAAATTAACTTTACATCATAGAGTGCTCTATAATGAGCTATTCAGGATAAACAACAAACTCTATTGAAGTCACATACTACTGAGTGCCAGACTATATATTTTGGCTGATATCTGAGCGCTCCAAGAGCTGGCAGACTTGGTAGTACAATGAACCTAACAATTTATTAATAAAGTAACACCAATAATAAAACAGTATTTAAGATTTTACAATATTCTTGTGAAAAGGTATGTTTAAACAATAAAATAGAAAATTCAAACTAATTATTTTTACAGTAAATAAACAACACTTACTTCCAGAGGAGTTTTTAATTCAATGTTTTAAATTGTCTTATAGAATAATATGGTAATATATATTTAAATTGCAAATGATGTTTGGTTTACATTCTGTAGATATAAATATTTTTTTAAATCCAGTCCCATTTTCCATGCCAAATAAGCAATTGTACTGTATGTATAAAGTATAAAAATAGTGAAATAATGTATTACCCTGCTAAGATATATGCCCATGCAGTCACAAGCAAAAAACAATGATCAATAGGTCCGAACATTACAGCATCATAAATAATGACTCTTCCATTGAAATCTGGGCCATCACTTATTGTGGCCTTCTTTAGGCTTGTACTGAATTACTATAGCTCAGCTATCATGTTGATCTATTACAGGGATTCTGATATACTTGCAGTAAGAGAATATAGTATAACAAATCCACACATAGTGTAAGTATGTATTCCATGTTTTAAACAATCATTTGTGACTGATAAAATGTAATGCTTGAAGTAAAGAATAGCTTATTTAAGTAAGCAAAGTACTTAACACTGAGATCAGAATACTGACTTTTTGAGATAATCATGGTTGTTTAGGAAAATTATAGCATGTTAACAAGAAAATAATAAAAAATAGCAGCTGTGTAAGCTATGTACAAGAAACCATTTTAGAGAAAATATACATTTGGAATACTCCAGGGCAGTGGTGGCTGGTGACCTTCTAAGTTTGGGGGACGGAAGACAGTGACCTGGCCCCTCCCCTTACATTGACTCCACCCCACAGTATAGACTCCTCCCCTTCACTCAAATTAATAAATAAAAAAACACAACATATAATCAATATCTTCCTCCCCTTCCCTATATCTCTCCCTCCCTATCTTTCTCCTCCCTCCCTATCTCTCTCCCTATCCCTCTTTCCCTATCTCCCTTTCCCTATCTCTCTCCCTCCCTCTCTCTCTCAATCTATACCTCTGCTTATCTCTCTCGCTCCCTCCCTATCCCTCTATCTCCCTATCTATCCCTCTCTAATCCCTCTGAGCCTATCTATCATTCTATCTCTCCCTTTCTCTCTAAATCCTTCTCTATCACTCTCTCTCTAGCTATCTATCTATCTATGCCGCTCTCTCTCCCTATCTATTTCTCTCTATCCCTGCCTATCTCTCTACATATATGTATATCCCTCTACCTATCCCCCCTTTCTCTCTCTATCCCCCTCTCTCTATCCATCTCTATCTACCTGTCCCCTATCTATCTATCTAAATCCTATCTCCCTCCCTCTCTCCCTCCCTCTTTTGTCCTCTTGCTCCCTCTTGCCCCCTCTTTCTCTCCCTCTTCTCTATCTCTCCCTCTTCTCTATCTCTGCCTTCTCTCTATCTCCCCCTCCTCTCTATCTCTCCCCTCCTCTCTCTCTCTCTCTCTCTCTCACTCTCCTCCCTCCCTCTCCTCTCTCCGTCTCCCTCTCCTCTCTCTCTCCTCTCTCCCTCTCCTCTCTCTCTCCCCCCTCCTCTCTCTCTCTCTCCCCCTCCTCTTTCTCTCCCCCCTCCTCTCTCTCTCTCCCTCCTCTCTCTCTCTCTCTCTCCTCCTCCTCTCTCTCCCTCCTCCTCTCTCCCTCCCCCTCCTCTCTCTCTCTCTCCCCCTCCCTCTCCTCCTCCCCTCTCTCTCCCCCTCCCCTCTCTCTCCCCCTCCTCTCTCTCTCCACCTCACTCTCCCCTCGGTGACCCACCTGAAGAGGCCTGCGGGTGGGCCCCGCTGGAGAGGTCCACTGGTGGGACCAGCTGGAGAGACCCGTGTGTGGGCCCATCAGAAGAGGACCGTGGCCCAGTTAAAGAGACTTGCATGTTATTTACTGAAGATCACCCTTATTGTGTTGTCATCATCTAGTTACATATAGTTACATAGTAATTAAGGTTGAAAAAATACTTTTAGTCCATCAAGTTCAACCTTTATAGATCTCCTCTGATCTCATCTGCAATACGAGGATTAGTTTTTAATAAATTTATCCAGAGGAAGGTAAACAGAAAAAAAAACATAGAAAATTTGACAATTGTCTCAAAAGAAGGGAAAAAAAACAAAGAATCCTTCCTGACCCCAGATACTGGTGATCACATTCCTCCCTGGATGAATAATCCCTATCTATTTACACAGGACATTCATTTTTAGTTATCTATTGAATCCGCTATCACCACCTCCTTTGGCATTCCACAGATTAACCACCCTTACTGTGAATAACCCTTTTCTTTCTTTAAAGTGGAATTGTTTTACTTCTAAACTTAAAGGACACCCTCTTGTCAGTTGAAAACCTCTTTGTACAAAAAGTTCACTTTACAAAACCTTATATTAACCCTGGATGTATTTATAAATGGTAATCATATTCCTAGATGCCTTTTTTCTAGAGGAGTTTAATTTGGTTAGTCTTTCTTCATAACATAGCCTCTCCATTCTCCTTATTAGTTTTGTTGCCATTCTATGTGCTTTTTTCAGCTCTAAAATGTCATTTTTATGTATTGGTGCCCCAAATTGTACTCCATATTTCCTTAGTCTTGTGGCACTATATCAAAAGCCTTTGCAAAATCCAAATATACTACATCCACTGAGCTGCCTTGTTCCAAGTTCCTACTAACCTCCTCATAGAGACTAATTAGATTTGTTTGGCATGACCTATCCTTCATAAATCTGTGTTGACTCCTACAATCCTGTTCAAATAGATATATTAGTATATTCTATCCCTTATTAACCCTTCTAAAGGCATCCCTCTACTTTTTGGGCCTCGCGTTGAGCGCCTTTGGCACTCATTGCATCCCCTCTACCTTATGGGCCTCGCGATGGGCACCTTTGGTGCTCATAGGGAGCCCCGCAATGAGCGCCTTTGGCGCCTTTGGCGCTAATTGCAGCCATTGTCAAATCCGTAACTTTCGGGCCTTGCAATGAGCACTGAAGGCACTCATCACGAGGCCCATAAATTTTAACATTGCGTGACGACAACTCGCAAGTACCACAAATATTATATGTGATGGTTTGGCTATTACAGAACCCAGTTCCCTAAGTAACATTAGATGTATTCCATCAGGACCTGGGACTTTATTAACTTTATTAAAATGTATTTTTTTCAACCTCCTTTGGATTTCTTCCTGCATCAACTAATTATTTGGTGAAGGTAGTGTAGCCCCATTATGTTGCAGTGTCCCAACCACTGGTACCTCCTTTGTGTATACCAAAGAAAATAACTTATTTAGCTCATCAGCCTTTTCCTGGTCACTGGTCAAGGTCAGAGGGCCTGTTTCACATTTTAATGTCCCTAAAGCTTCCTTTCTGGTCTTCTTCCCATTAATATATTTAAAAAAATATTTTAAGGTTAGTCTTACTCTCCTTTGAACTAACTTTTCATTTTCTATTTTAGCCAGTCTTTTAGCCCTTTTGCAAGCCTTGTTGACTTTGTTGTACTCATGTAATGCAGTCTCTGTCTCCTCTTTTTTGTATAATTTAAATGCCTGTTTTTTACACCTCATCTTCATCTTTAAGTCATTGTTAAGCCACATGGGATGGGATTTACTCCTTTTACTTTTGCAAAGTATGTATTTTTAGTAAGGATTTGAACATTGTCCAATTATATTCTGTGTTTTTCCCTATCTGTTCTTTGTCCCAGTCTATACATTGTATTGCTGCCATTTTAAAATGAAAAGATTTTATGGCCTCTTATGGTTTTGTTTTTTGTAATTCGATCTCAAATGAGACTGTGTTGTGATCACTGTTTACCAAATATTGCCCTATGTCATCATTAGATCAATATAATTTGTAAAAACTAAATTCAAGATTGCCTCATTCCTAGTAGGTTCTTGTATAACCTGGGCCAGATAATGATCCCTGAGAACCTGCTCCCCTTAGCTGAACTGCTGGTCTCATTTATCCAATTTATTTTTAGGGTAGTTAAAATCTCCCATTATTAGAACTTGCCCATGCTTAGCTGCATTTCCAATATGTAACAATAATTGCAGTTCCTCACTTTCAACTATGTTTGGGGTTTTATAGCATACTACCAATAATCTTTTAAAATTTGCTCCTCCATTTTTTAACTCTACCTGCAAGCATTCAATATTATCTCTAGTTCCAGCATAAATAGCTTCTCTGACTATTGGCTTAAATTAAGACTTAACACAGACAACCCCGCCCTCCTCTTTTACCATTGCTCCTATATTTCCTAAATAGATTATAATCATCCAGATTACCAGTCCAGACATGAGATTCATCCCATCATGTTGCAGTAATGCCTATTAAATCCCATTTCTCATTAACTGCTAATAATTCTAACTCTCCCATTTTTCCTAGCAAGCTACTGGTGTTAAGAAGCATACACCTTATGCAATGAGCCTGCCACTGTACTTGAGTTAGTTAGCAATATCTCCCTATTGACTGTACTCACCCTCCCCCATCTCCTCCCCATGACTAGTTAATTCATTCCTTACCCGTCTACACTTTCTACCCCACTACCTCTATCTAGTCCCCCCCACACACACACACACACACACCTTGGAGGTTCTTGCCTTAAGCTTATTGCCTAGTTCTATAAAATAATTCTTTAGGACTCTCTATCTTCCACTAACATTGTCACTGGTACCAATATGTACTAAAACCACTGGTTCATTTCCAGCCCCTCCCAATAATTTATCTACTTGATCCACAACATACCGAACCCAAGCACCCAGGAGATATCAAACTGTTTGATTTTTGGGATCTGGGTGACACCCTTTCTACCTACCTAATACCAAAGGCCCTACCATTAAAACCTGTTTCTTTTTCTCTGCCTATTCTGCCCTCCCTCTCCTCTGGTAGAAGGGAACAGGGCACAGCTGTATCTAGCATTGCCATTCCTTAAAGGACATTCCCAACAGTTACATTCAATCTGGCAAATCTGTTGGTGTTTGCCAACTCAGAACTGGCCCGCCTCTTCCTCCTGTTCCCACTGCTCCCCCTTGTAACAGTAACCCAACTACCTCCCTGGACCTCCTCACTAGCCCCATCTCCACCCTCCATGCTAGGCCCAGCTAAACTGTTCTCAATGAG
This sequence comes from Discoglossus pictus, assembly GCA_027410445.1. Taxonomy (NCBI): domain Eukaryota; kingdom Metazoa; phylum Chordata; class Amphibia; order Anura; family Alytidae; genus Discoglossus; species Discoglossus pictus. The sequence goes on from CM050167.1 coordinate 313,645,860, forward strand.
CACCCTGGATTAGCGGTTTCAGCAGTGCATACATGGCAGGATGTACACGGATGGAGGTTGCCACTGGACTGGACTCAATATATTTGTATAATGATTATTTTAAAAAATCCCTTAATTTATTTTTTCCTTGATCCTTTAAAAGTGCTGATTAAGTACAATTTAAGTGAACCCTGTGGCACATCAAATTACTTTAGGTGGACATGCTGAGCCCACCCTCCAGCCCAAAAGGGCATAACATTTCTTTGCATTTTGTATAATTTGCTAATGTTGTAATTTTACAGATCATTAGAAATTGATTCATAAGCACAAAATGTATTTTGAAATTAATGTCAAGGATGCTGTTACTTCCTCTTTTATATATTGTTTGATGTAAAAATAAAAGTAAGTTATAGCTAAATAAAGTGTCTTTCCTATTTAAAGTCCTGCTATTCCATTATTAACAAGGAGAAGAATGCGAGATGGACCTCACAATGAGAGAGTGGCAGAGAGCAAGAGAGTTATTCATGCTAAATGTGGTTCTATCGCTATCTACAATGCAGCTTTCTTATATATATATATTCTTGAGCACTATAAGATATCTTATATCTTAGCTCCAAATAATAGTGGATAGTTCTAGAATGCCATTTGCATAGCTCCCAGTTGTTACTCTTTTGGACTGACAGTCCTTAATTTCAGGAGAAATCCAACTGTAACACTTAGCTTACCAAGTGTCCTCCTTTTGAAGGAAAGTCTCACATTTAAGGATAAAACATTATTTTTTTTAACCATGACAATGTACTGGTTCCTGGTATTGTTTTCTATCAAGTCTATCAAGTGCTATTTCTTCAGAACATATGTCTGTATGAAGTATTATGTACATGTGTTGCTCTAACAACTAGTTTAAACCTCATACAGAATGACTGTAACACTAACTATTAGTGCATAATGTTTCAACATTCCACTTGAATGTTGACAAAATTAACCACCTCTGTTACTGCTGTTCGGCCATGACCATAGAAACCTACAGCATGCTCACTAATTTGACAGTGATGAAAAAGGGGTGTAGTTAAGCTCAGAGCCAAGTTTATAACCCCCAAATGTACTGCTACCAGCTTTGATGTTATTTCCCTTTTGAGACATTTGGCAATGTTTCAATAAGGGGTTATTTTCTGTTTGCATTTCTCTTGATTAATTAACAATTAATCCACATATTATAAGGATCAGAGGAAATCTAAAAATGTTGAACTATGGACTAAAAGTTTTTTTTAACCTCAATTACTATGTAACTATTTAATATTCAAGATCGGCATATGCAGCCTTTTAAGCAACAACAACAAAAAGTCACTGAATTAAAGGATTCCCACATACATATCCATTGCGACTTAAATCAATGAATCCAACAATAATACCTGAACCCTACATCTATATCTAGTTTTCTAAGTTAAAATGCAAACATTTATTTACAGTCTGATTGTCAATTTTCCCAATTAAATTTTTCTTGATATATCCCAAGCTTATAAAGTTATTGCTGGTCCTGCTAAAGCTAGGTGGGTCCCTCATGCTCCATTTTTTCTCATTTTCTTTATATTACCAGCTGCATTACACAAAACGTGTTTCTTAATATTTCCCCTGCAACACCGAAGGCACCTATTTTAATAGCTGCTCCAGAAAACTTCTCTTAGTTATCATTATATCTTCTGACCATAATTCCCTATGGTGGACATTCACAGTTAAGTGAACAGCAGTGCAACTTTCTCCTGTGGTCATTCTTACAATTTGTATTTGTGTGTTGACATAAAATAAACAATGTCTATACAACAACCCGGTTAGCTAACCTGAGACAGATCAGTCAAAGTGTACATGACAGTATTCTTGTAATTCTGTATACTATTTGTACCCTGCAAAATGCATGAAACATCGAAGACTGGTCAGCATCCCATGGCTTTAGAGTCAAATGTGGCTCAGTAAACTCATCACATGACTCCTCTGTAGTTCCAAAAAACTGAACCACAGCTAGCCAGGAATTTAAAAGTACAAATGGAACCTGTACAAGAAGCAATATCTTCCTAGGCAGATAACAGAATATAGCTTCATTCCCTCTGTGTCCCCTGCAAAGATACTTTAAACCAGGTGATCTTAATGGCCGGTCCTTAGACCAATGAATGTCCTTGAGCCACATAAAGTATCACCCACTGCAAAATGTTCTGCATGTTGTAGGCAGTCCCCATGATCACTGGAAAGTAGCCAGGCACATTCTGACCAAGAAAGTTGAAAACCGCTACTTTAAAATATAGTCTTTATGGAATAATAAAATGCAAACATACACAATTCATAACCTTTACATATACAGTGCCTTGCAAAAGTATTCACCCCCCTTGGCATTTTTTGTGTTTTGTTTCCTCACAACCTGGAATTAACATGGATTGTTTGAGGATTTGCATCATTTAATTTGGAGAACATGTCCACATCTTTGAAGATGTTTTTTTTTTTTTTTTTGTGAAGCAGACAATAGTTAGTATATATTGGTGAGAAAAAAAGTTTAAAACTAAAGTCTTTATTAATAAGGGTAACAACGGCGATATCTAATAAAAACAATACTATATAAAAAATCCTGGATTGGAGGAATAAATGTATAAAAAAGGCTAAATTGCATGTGAACATATAACCACTTGATGTAGTTTTGAACTCTTAATAGAGGGGTAAGTAGGTTCACAACTAACAGTATTGCCAGAGAGAAAAATGGATAGCTTATCCAATACAAATTGTCCTGTCCTTGTGATAATAATGGATCTCTAATATCACTAAATGATGTGGTGTTTACTTGATGTATTATATTGAAGTGGCCCTTATCTTTTGGGGTGCACTATATATAGAGAGCCTGGAATGTTCTAGTATACTATAAATATATATATATTTCTTCTATATGGATAATTATTTTCCACAGTCTCATTAAACTATATTATTGTGATAAATAGTCAGGGCATAAAGTATTAATTTTGGCACAGTTAATCATAGAAGTGCTATCATACCAAAAAGACTGTTATATACAGATGATAACCACTTAAGGCTGTTCCCCTTTTATTTAGCCCACACCTCATTAAATGCAGTCTTAGTATGGGAGACAAGAGGTTGTAGGAGAGTAATGAGGAACCAACAGATTACCTATAGCTCTATAGTTCATATACACCGTCTATAATGTGCTCCATCTACTATCACAACATTCACTCATATGGAAACGGACAGGGAGGGAAAGCATTCAAACTCTAGATGTCTAAGGTACAATACTGTTAGTTGGAGAGACGCCGGCGTGCCCTTCACTGTCAGGCATGCCACGTCATCAGGAGCCGACGCGTTTCGACGTCATTCGGACGTCTTTATCAAGGTAAAGTATAATGGGCCGTCTAGCCCTCTATTTAAACGTTGCCGTCACCACGGCAACCAATTGACACTACCCGGACTTGCGCAGTGTGTCCAGAAGGCGCTTATTGCGCTATTGATACAATATAATGGAAGTCTAAAGACAGGAAAACGGAGTCTATATAAATTGAAGGATATTAAAGAATATAACAAAAATGGTCATTAAACAGCCCAAATAGTACATGGAATTGGGGCCTCCAGACTGAGACATGGAAAGACTGTAGTGAAAAATAAAATAAGTGAAATATAAGTGATTCAACAAAGATTATAAAAATAGTGGATCTGTAATGAATCGCTAAAGAAAGTGAATATATATATAAATATGTACATAAAGTACAGGGGAACCATATTAACTGGTATTACGTATATACATGTGCTACTAAGAAGTGTAATGAGGGATAAATAAATATAGTGCATAAAAACAGATCGATGAACATCTGTTATATAAGGTGAATCCAAGACATAGGGAAAGCTCTCAGTTGGTGATAGAGAGGACCCTATATGTGGTCAAATGTGAATATATGGGGAAGGAAAAAATAATAATATACTGACTGTATAACAGCCATTAATGAAACAAAGGATCAAAAATAGTGGATCTGTAGTAAATCCCTAAAGAAAATAAATATATATATAAATATGTACATAAAGTACAGGGGAACCATATTGACTGGTATTACGTATATACATGTGCTCAAAGGAAGTGTAATGTGGGATAGATAAGTGCATAACAACAGATCGATGAACATCTGTTATATAAGGTGAATCCAAGACATAGGGAAAGCTCTCAGTTGGTGATCTAGAGGGCCCTATATGTAAATATATGGGGAAAGAGACAAATAGTGTACTGACTGTATAACAGCCATTAATGGAATATTGACAATAAATGATATACACAATCAAACTAGATTGTATAGATTATTATTGTGCCAACTAGGGAAAATAGTGAATGGTCATTTAGTCATAACAGCATGTCAATTATGCTATATAGGTAGTCATGTTACATAGATTTGGTATCTAACCAAAACATGATAATTTAAATAAGAGGGTGAAAATGTGAAACCTTCATTTAAACCTTCTGGTGATAAGGCTTTTAACTTGTAGATCCATTTGGCTTCGTGTTGAAGGAGTTTTTTATCCAAGTCTCCCTGTCTAGGGCCTTGATGTACTTTCTCAAGGGCTGTGAATGTGAGAACTTCACTGTTACCGCCATGAAAGATTTTAACATGGCGTGCTAATGGGGTGTCAAGGTCTTTCTTGATGGAATAGATATGCTCGCCAATACGTCTCCGTAATTGGCGTCGCGTTTTTCCTACATAGATTTTTTTACATAAACATGTAGCCATGTAGACTACACTTGTAGTGCAACAATTTGAGAAGTCCTTTAGAACATATCTTGCCCCATTACACGGATGCTCGTATATTTTTGTGGGTTTGATATATCTACAGAATTTACAATTCCCACATTTAAAACATCCTAGTGGGGGATTAAGCCATGTCTTATTATGTTTTGTCTCCTTAAAGAAGCTATGCACTAAAGAATCCTTCAGATTTTTTCCTTTGCGATAAACAATTGGTATTTTTTGTGGAAGGATATCTATCAAGTCTTCGTCACTTCTTAAAAGATGCCAGTGTTTAGATATAATCTCTTTTATTGAGGCAGACTCGTAGCCAAAGGTTAAAATACATCTTGGAGATGTATTATTCGATGTTTGGGTATTTTTTCTGTGCGGTTTATTCAATAGTTCCGTTCTATTACATCCCAATGCATATTGATATGCCTTCTTTAAACATTTATTTGAGTATCCTCTTTCTCGAAATCTCTGTTTTAATTTATCTGCCTCAATTTTGAATTTGGTTTCTGAGCTACAATTCCTCCTAATTCTTAGATATTGTCCCTTTAGGATACCCTTTTTCAGGGGTTCGAAGTGTTGGCTATCCCATGATAATAGCGTATTTGCAGCTGTCTGTTTTCTAAACGTGGTAGTTGAGATGTTTCCTTCATTATCTTTTTGAATAAGGAGATCTAAAAAGGGGATCTCTGTTCTATGGATTTCATGCGTAAATCTCAAACCCATCTCGTTTTTATTTAGGGAATCCATGAGGGTTTCAAATTCTAGTTTTGTTCCATCCCATATCACGAATATATCGTCTATATAGCGACGCCAAATCATTGCATGTGCAGTAAGATGTTCAAGCCCTGGTTCTGAGAAGATCTTCTTCTCCCAACTGCCTAGAAAGAGGTTTGCGTAGCTAGGGGCGCATGGAGTGCCCATTGCAGTTCCCTTTATCTGGTGGAACCATTTGTCATTAAACAGAAATAAATTGTATTTTAAGACATACTCTAGGAGTTGAATAATAAAATTATTGAATTTCTCAAAGTTAGTACTTTTTGTACTTAGAAATTGTTTGACTGCCGCAATACCAAGATTATGGGGTATACTACTGTACAGTGCTTCAACGTCAATGGTTGCTAGCCAGATGTCCTTTGGCACTATTAAATGTTCAAGCTGTTTTAGTATGTCATTAGTATCTTGTACATATGAGGGTAGATTTTGTACTAACTCACGTAAATGATGATCCACAAAAATGCTGGCATTAGATGAGAGGTTTCCTGTACCTGACACTATAGGCCTCCCAGGAATAGGTACTGTTTGTTTATGCACTTTTGGTAGTGCATAGAAGGTTGAGATGCAAGGAAATTTTGGTAAGAGAAACATGAATGTATGTTCGTCAATAATTTTCTCCATTTTGGCTTTTTCTAAGATAGATTTTAAGGCTAATCTATACTCCATATTTGGGTTCTTAGTTAATACTTCATATGTGGATCTGTCATTCAAGATCTTATTGCACATTTCTTTATACTTATCATTGCTCAGTATTACAAGGTTGCCTCCTTTATCCGCTTGTTTGATTTGAATATCTTTACAGGATTTTAGCTCATCTAGAGCTTGATATTCTTTTTTAGTCAGGTTAAAAGTTTTTCTTAATTTAGAAAAATCTAAACTTTCTATGTCAATTGTTACCTGTTGGAGGAATACCCAGATATTGGAGTAGTCTTTTAGAAAGGGAGTAAAATTACTTTTATTTTTCCATCTTTTTGTATCGTATGTGTTTCCTGCCTCAGTACCGGTATTCTCTTCTAATAGAGACAATAGGAGTTTAAAGGTGTCAATGTCCTCTTTATTTAAACCTAACTTGATGTGTTCTTTATCTTGTTTATTTTTGAAGAATTTCTGTAAGGCCAACTTTCGAGCAAAAAGATTGATATCCTTAATATGGGTAAATTTGTCAGACCTTGATGTTGGGACAAAACTAGGAGCTTTTTTCATTACAGATTCATGATCATTATTTATAATAAACTTTGATAGGTTGATGATTTTCATATTCTGATCTTCCATTGGACTTATTGTGTTGGGTTTTTTCTCAGTGTTTAATTCTTTTTCCTTTGGTCTCGCCTCTCGGGACCTTTCACAGGAAACTGGCCTACCTCTAAAAAACCTTCATTGTTATAAGGGTTTGGCATTCTAGTTTGTGCAAAATTCCTTGTATTGTATGCCTCCCTTCTATAATGCATAGTAGGTCGTCTACCTCTTGAACTATGAGGATGTTCATCTATATCAGAGTTGTCATAATCAGATGAACTTATATCATAATTTCTTTGTATTGGTATTGAGGTAGGAAATTTTTTAAAAATTCTATTTGTTTGGAAATCCGTTTTATCTCTTAGGACTTTTTTCTGCTTCCGATCTTTAATATCTCTCTTGAATCTATCAATGTTATCATTTAGTTTTCTACATAGTGATTCATACTCTGTGGAGTCACTTAGTTTGTTGAATTCTTGTTGGCATAATACAATCTTAGGTTTTAATAGTTCCAGATTATGTTTTTCTGTCTCGATGATCAAACTAATTAATTCAGATGAACATTTAAGAAGAATGTCCTTCCATTTGTTTATAAAAGTTTCATCACTCAGATTAATTGCGGGGTTAAGGTGCAGTCTTAGGCCTCTGGGAATATACTTGTTTTTAAGGTAGTTTTGTAGGCTACTTATTTCCCATACCGAACGTACCTGTTTTCTCATTATTTTTAAAAGATCTCCATAAATATGTCTTATATCTTTATTACACTCAGCTGTTGGCTGAGGATTGCCCCTGAAACTTTCTTCAGCTTCTTTTAGGAGAGATTCAATATCTATATTATGAATCGAAAAATTCGTCATGGTGAATACAATATTCACTCTAGACTATAAATCCTAAAAAGTACAATACAAGTCCTAAGTGTCAATTTAGGGAAGTGTTGTATAAGAATACTGGTAATTTTCAAATGCTTCCTAATGTGGATTGAACCACTGGTCTATAAATCAAGGTATGACAGGAATGCTAAGTTCCCTAGGTATTTACTACCCTTTTGTAATCAATTAGTATATATTGGTGGGAAAAAAAGTTTAAAACTAAAGTCTTTATTAATAAGGGTAACAACGGCGATATCTAATAAAAACAATACTATATAAAAAATCCTGGATTGGAGGAATAAATGTATAAAAAAGGCTAAATTGCATGTGAACATATAACCACTTGATGTAGTTTTGAACTCTTAATAGAGGGGTAAGTAGGTTCACAACTAACAGTATTGCCAGAGAGAAAAATGGATAGCTTATCCAATACAAATTGTCCTGTCCTTGTGATAATAATGGATCTCTAATATCACTTAAATGATGTGGTGTTTACTTGATGTATTATATTGAAGTGGCCCTTATCTTTTGGGGTGCACTATATATAGAGAGCCTGGAATGTTCTAGTATACTATAAATATATATATATTTCTTCTATATGGATAATTATTTTCCACAGTCTCATTAAACTATATTATTGTGATAAATAGTCAGGGCATAAAGTATTAATTTTGGCACAGTTAATCATAGAAGTGCTATCATACCAAAAAGACTGTTATATACAGATGATAACCACTTAAGGCTGTTCCCCTTTTATTTAGCCCACACCTCATTAAATGCAGTCTTAGTATGGGAGACAAGAGGTTGTAGGAGAGTAATGAGGAACCAACAGATTACCTATAGCTCTATAGTTCATATACACCGTCTATAATGTGCTCCATCTACTATCACAACATTCACTCATATGGAAACGGACAGGGAGGGAAAGCATTCAAACTCTAGATGTCTAAGGTACAATACTGTTAGTTGGAGAGACGCCGGCGTGCCCTTCACTGTCAGGCATGCCACGTCATCAGGAGCCGACGCGTTTCGACGTCATTCGGACGTCTTTATCAAGGTAAAGTATAATGGGCCGTCTAGCCCTCTATTTAAACGTTGCCGTCACCACGGCAACCAATTGACACTACCCGGACTTGCGCAGTGTGTCCAGGAAGCGCTTATTGCGCTATTGATACAATATAATGGAAGTCTAAAGACAGGAAAACGGAGTCTATATAAATTGAAGGATATTAAAGAATATAACAAAAATGGTCATTAAACAGCCCAAATAGTACATGGAATTGGGGCCTCCAGACTGAGACATGGAAAGACTGTAGTGAAAAATAAAATAAGTGAAATATAAGTGATTCAACAAAGATTATAAAAATAGTGGATCTGTAATGAATCGCTAAAGAAAGTGAATATATATATAAATATGTACATAAAGTACAGGGGAACCATATTAACTGGTATTACGTATATACATGTGCTACTAAGAAGTGTAATGAGGGATAAATAAATATAGTGCATAAAAACAGATCGATGAACATCTGTTATATAAGGTGAATCCAAGACATAGGGAAAGCTCTCAGTTGGTGATAGAGAGGACCCTATATGTGGTCAAATGTGAATATATGGGGAAGGAAAAAATAATAATATACTGACTGTATAACAGCCATTAATGAAACAAAGGATCAAAAATAGTGGATCTGTAGTAAATCCCTAAAGAAAATAAATATATATATAAATATGTACATAAAGTACAGGGGAACCATATTGACTGGTATTACGTATATACATGTGCTCAAAGGAAGTGTAATGTGGGATAGATAAGTGCATAACAACAGATCGATGAACATCTGTTATATAAGGTGAATCCAAGACATAGGGAAAGCTCTCAGTTGGTGATCTAGAGGGCCCTATATGTAAATATATGGGGAAAGAGACAAATAGTCTACTGACTGTATAACAGCCATTAATGGAATATTGACAATAAATGATATACACAATCAAACTAGATTGTATAGATTATTATTGTGCCAACTAGGGAAAATAGTGAATGGTCATTTAGTCATAACAGCATGTCAATTATGCTATATAGGTAGTCATGTTACATAGATTTGGTATCTAACCAAAACATGATAATTTAAATGAAGGGTGAAAATGTGAAACCTTCATTTAAACCTTCTGGTGATAAGGCTTTTAACTTGTAGATCCATTTGGCTTCGTGTTGAAGGAGTTTTTTATCCAAGTCTCCCTATCTAGGGCCTTGATGTACTTTCTCAAGGGCTGTGAATGTGAGAACTTCACTGTTACCGCCATGAAAGATTTTAACATGGCGTGCTAATGGGGTGTCAAGGTCTTTCTTGATGGAATAGATATGCTCGCCAATATGTCTCCGTAATTGGCGTCGCGTTTTTCCTACATAGATTTTTTTACATAAACATGTAGCCACGTAGACTACACTTGTAGTGCAACAAAATGTTCTGCATGTTGTAGGCAGTCCCCATGATCACTGGAAAGTAGCCAGGCACATTCTGACCAAGAAAGTTGAAAACCGCTACTTTAAAATATAGTCTTTATGGAATAATAAAATGCAAACATACACAATTCATAACCTTTACATATACAGTGCCTTGCAAAAGTATTCACCCCCCTTGGCATTTTTTGTGTTTTGTTTCCTCACAACCTGGAATTAACATGGATTGTTTGAGGATTTGCATCATTTAATTTGGAGAACATGTCCACATCTTTGAAGATGTTTTTTTTTTTTTTTTGTGAAGCAGACAATAGGACAAAATAACAGAAAAAGTCAATGTGCATAACTATTTACCCCCCTAAAGTCAATACTTTGCAGAGCCACCTTTTGGATAAGTCTCTATGAGTTTGCCACATCTTACCACTGGGATTTTTGCCCATTCCTCCGTGCAAAACTGCTCCAGCTCCTTCAAGTTTGATGGTTTGCGCTTATGAACAGCAATCTTTACGTCTTACCACAGATTTTCTATTGGATAGAGGTCTGGGCTTTGACTAGGCCATTCCAACACATTTACATGTTTCCCCTTAAACCACTCAAGTGTTGCTTTAGCAGTGTGTTTGGGGTCATTTTCCTGCTGGAAGGTGAACCTCCGTCCTAGCCTCAAATCCCGCACAGAGTGATCAAATCCCACACAGGTTTTGCTCGAGAATATACCTGTATTTAGCACCATCCATTTTTTCGTCAACCAGTTTCCCAGTCCCGGCTGCTGAAAAACATCCCCACAGCATGATGCTGCCACCACCATATTTCACTGTGGCGATGGTTTTCTTTGATGTGTTGGGTTTGCGCCAGACATAGCGTTTTCTTTGAAAAGTTCAATTCTATTCACATCAGACCAGAGCACCTTCCTCCATACATTTTTCCAGAGCACCTTCCTCCATACATTTTGGGAGTCTCCCACATGCCTTTTTGCAAACTCAAAACGTGCCATTTTGTTTTTTTGCTGAAAGTAATGACTTTCTTCTGGCCACTCTGCCATAAAGCCCAACTCTATGGAGCGTACAGCTTGTTGTCGTCCTATGTACATAACTCCAGTCTCTGCTGTGGAACTCTGCAGCTCCTCCAGGGTTACCTTAGGTCTCTGTGCTGCCTCTCTGATTAATGCCTTCCTTGACGGTCTGTGAGTTTTGGTGGACCACCGTCTCTTGGTAGGTTTGCTGTTGTGCCATGTTCTTTCCATTTTGTTATGATAGGTTTGATGGTGCTTCTGGGGATCATCAAAGATTTGGATATTTTTTTATAACTTAACCCTGACTTGTACTTCTCAACAACATTGTCCCTTACTTGTTTGGAGAGTTCCTTGGTCTTCATGGCAGTGTTTGGTTAGTGGTGCCTCTTGCTTAGGTGTTGCAGCGTCTGGGGCCTTTCAAAAAAGGTGTGTATATGTACTGACAGATCATGTGACACTTGGACACTTGCATACAGGTGGACATCATTTCACTAATTATATTGACTTCTGAAGGTAATTGGTTGCTTCATGTTAATTCATGGTAATTGGTGGGCTTCATAACAAAGGAGGTGCATACATACGCACATGACAATTTTCTGTTTTCTATTTCTAAAAAATAGTTTTATGTATATATTTTTCTCATTTCACTTCAACAATTTAGACTATTATGTTCTGATCCATCACATAAAATTTAGATTAACAAAACATTGAACTTAAGTCTGTAATGTAACAAAATAGGTAAAAAGTCAAGGAGTGCATACTTTTGCAAGGCACTGTATTTTGATGTCCTCTTAGCTAATTTTCAATCAAAGGGATTCTTTAGCATAAGCTTGTCCAACCCTTTCACACAAGGGGTCAAAATGGAAATGTTCAGTCACATGTCTAAATTACGCAGCTAGTACTAATCATAACAAACGTATATTTCTTATATAAACAGACTTTAAAGAAGAAAATTATTTAATATTACTCAATACTATAACATGAATTGAGTTAGATATCTGGCACAGCTCGTACAAGTTCAGGTATTTGTTCTCTAACTTGATATATATCACATGGCTCCAGGAGAAGCTATGGGAGTTCTTAGGAGAGCTATTACTGTACATTGTACCTGCAGGCTGGATCACATAGGAAATTATGTTACCTTAGCCAGGAGGGTTATCACTTTAGAAACATAGCTTAAGAGGGAACACAATTATACTAAGGTGTTATGTAAGCAGCAGGGGCGGAGCTAGCTAATGGAGGACCCTGGTGCAAAAAAAAAATCACCCCTCCCCACCAAGGAGTGATGTAAACATTTTTTTGCTCTGGGTCCCTGTACCATTTCCCATAACAGTTCCCTTTCTTACGAACCTTCACAAAATAGTACCCCTTTCCTTACCTGCTGCCTGTGCAAAGCTCCAGGACTTGCACAGGGCTAGGGTGAAGGGGGCCCTACACTACACTACACTACAGAAATAGATATACTATCTCTACATAGCACCCAAACCCTTTCAACATTCACGCCCACACAGCACCCACCCCTTTCAGCATCCATCTCTACACTACAGAAGAAAAAAAATTACACAGCACTGGGCCCCCTCCCAGAGGATGGCCCTGGTGCACTGCACCACCTGCACCACTGGTAGATCCGCCCCTGGTAAGCAGCTATTAGATCGAACTAGTGAGTCCAATCCAATAAATCTGGTAGTTTAAATAGCTACCCTAGTCATGTTGCAGAAAGTCTGTAGATATTGCTAAAGTGAGTCGATAATGCTAAATGCTTTCTGCTCAAACGTTGACTGTGCCATACTGCTTAAGCTAACCCACAGGTCCCAAGACTGGAGAATAGGTTTATTGCAAGTGATAGAGTACCCCTATAATAATCACATTTCATAGGCTTTACCTGATACCTATACAATCTATCCTATATGCCAAACGCGACCTAACCTAACTAGTATCCACACCCCAAATACATACCCTCCATCCCCAACACGTACTCCCACCTATATGCCCACCCATACTCTCTTGCTACATACCCCTAATACATACAGCACACATAGCCATATTACAAAACCACACATAGTCTCTGTTATATAGCCCACTCCTATTACCCCAGTACCCCTGCACACTACATTATTATAAGACACATAAAAATCACATAGCTCGTTAATTATTTTTTTTACACATTTACACACTTTTGTAATGTTAATCAGAAGTGTGAGTAAGTAGTGTGACTACATTGTTTGTCTGAAATGAAGGGAGAAATGAGGGGAGAGGAGAGTTGGAGAGATAGAAGAGGGAGGTTAGAAGTGTGGATTGGAGGAGAGTAGAGGAAAGGAGGAGAAGTGTTGTGAGGGGGGAGGTGAGGTGAAAGGAGGAGGTGAAGAACGGGGCAGAGGAGTGGTGAGAGAGAGAGAGGAGAGGGGTAGAGGTAAGGTGGAGGTAACTAGAGTTGCCACCCAGTGTAGGCACACCAACAGTAGGGTCAGTGGAGGAGACCTCAGGGGTTAGTGGGTGGCGAACGAGATTTGAGCTCTAGGCCTCAGGACTAATAAAGGGAAGTCAGGATCCCAGGCACAGTTAGTGGATCATGAGGTTGACAAGGAACACATGGTCCCCAGTTGCTCCCTGAAGGAATTTATTGTCTCGTAAATGCCATCCACAATTGTTCACATATCCTCCATGGAGGCAGAGAGGTCAGAGCTGGTGAGAAGGCACGGATGTGGAGAGAGGTGGCAGGACAGGTACGAACTGTGGGAGTTATTATTTTTATTATCTTTATTTAGAAAGCACCAACATATTCCATAGCAATAAACAGGGGTTGAGTACATGGCAAAAACAAAATATAAAGAGCGGAGGGGCCTGTTTTTGAGCGTAGACTCAAATGTACATAGTGCTCGTTTCCAAGGCACTGAGCTTGTCAGGGAAGTCAAATTGTGAAACACCTCTATGATGACTGCCGAGCCATAGTCAAGAGGAAGATGGCTGAGGAAGCTGCCAGTGCAAGAGCCACGGGTGATGGCATACATCACACAGCAATAGCTCTGTAACTCAGTTGCAATATAAATATTACACATACAATGTAGCTGTTGACCATCAATGACTAATCATTTCTGCCCTGAAATGCACACAAAAATGTGTGATATCATATTTTTACTAATATACAAAAACAGGTCATATCTGTATAATGAGACAAATCATGATTTCAAATACAGTAGTACCTCAACACTCATCTACCTCGAAACTCGTTGAATTTCGTATTCAACGCAGCTTGACAAGGAAAAAATGCCTCAGTACCAGTCATTTCCATGGTACTAGTCACACTTTTATGAGTCAGTTTACATTCCTCCTTATGGGAACTTTGGTACTTGTCCTTTTCACCACTTGTTGTGCCTTCTGGAACCAATTAATGATGAGTGCCAAGTGTGCACTGTAACTCTAAGGCCAAACAACTGATACATCAACAAGAAGAAAAAGTATATAATCTCAATCCCTAAACACATAACTGTTGATACAAACACTGACTGAATTACCTTTATGATATTTTGAAAATAAATATATGTTATTCTTCTTCTATAGAATCACTAGCGCAGCAGAAACAGCCACCACAGAAAAAGAGGACATTGGCCAGGAGGAGGAGAATCAGTTCCTATGGACTATGGAGAAGTTAGCAGGCCCCTCTGCAACCATTGTTCAATTTGACCCCACAGCCCCCACTTCTCCCATAGATTGATCCTCCTGCCAGATGCTTATATCAGAAGTACATTGGGTCTTGGGCTGCTGCCCATCCACCACCTCTACTTGCTCCTGGCCACCACTGGCAGTGTTCGCATTGTTTGCATAATTGTCAAAATAATTATGATATGCACTATTACTATTAGTTCTTTTTAGAAATTTCCTGAGAATCCCTTGTCTAAATTAAAAGTTTTTCTGATTTATTGACCAGATACAGCTGGCATTTTTCTAGAATTAGGTTTCACCCCTGGGATCTAGTTAGATAGGTTTCACCCCTGGGATCAATTTGCACCAAAATTATTATATTTATACATGGTCTTATTAGTTTGTTAACCACACTTACATTGCTAATTTTTCAGTAAGGTTTTGAAACTGATTCACTGTGTCAGCATCTGTATTTTGGAATGGGTGAATATTATGTGCACAAAATCTAGATCAGTGGTGGTGAAGTCTGTCCTGTAAGAACTGCCAATAGTCCAGGATTGCAGTATATTTTTACTTGTGTACTGGGGTTCTCTTGATTGAGACCAAGAGAGTAACTCTATTATATTAATTGTTGTCATGCACATTGGCTCAACCCGAGAGGTCCTGAATACGTAAGCAGAATGCTCCAGCAATCCTGGACTGTTGGGGAGCACTCGCTGTACTGACTACCATCAATATATTAAGTGTTATGTCATATCTAAAGATGTTAGGAATCACTTACTGATTGCTAACACATTGATGAGGTTTATTATTATTGCACAGGAACACTTAATTTCACATATATTACACAATATTAAAGTCATGGGATAGATTTTGAATTCAAAGACTTATTGTTGAATGTATTTGTAGGGCAGGTTGTAACCCCTGGGGCTCTGTAGTAACCAGATGTGACTTAGCATTAGTTCTGTTCCAGTGTTTAAATGTGTGTGTAGGTACTTGTAATTGACATCATGATTTAGTTGATTGTTCTTTAGTATTTCTTCTTGTAGAGGGCTAGGTTAACCATTAGAAATATGTCTGTTGTGCTTTAAGATGTATAATCTAAATTTGTTATTTTATTAGGACCCAGTAAAATGCTTATTTAGGCTGGGTTTTTTTTGGTACTGGGTCTTAATGTGTCTTGTAAATATTCTCATAAGAGGGTTGGAGCCTCTTTCTGAAGGCTGTGTTTAAACATAAGAATTTGGTTCACTTCAAGTATTTGAAGAGAGTAACGAGTACACATACAGCATTATTAAATTGCGATTCGGACAATTGAATGGGGCTCTATTTAAGCACAGAGCATATTCGTTTTACAAAAGTTTTTAGTTAGTGAAGACCTTGCAAAATATGCTCTGTGCTTATATAGAGCCCTTTTCAATTGGCCGACTTGCAATTTAATAAGGCTGATAGCATTTTCTGTAATTTTCTAAGGGGACAAAGTAATCATACTTTAGGAAAAAAACAGAAATAGATCAGGGAATACATAATGATTTAATATGGGCAGGATGTATTAGCTATGTTAGGGCTTATGTGAACTTTTCCCTTGTGAGCCATGTAATCAAGCCCACTGTTGGTGTGCCACCTTTAATTGCACTAAAAACTAACAGCGTGGTTGTATAAGCATGTAATGCATCTAATTTTGCAAGGGATATTTCATTTTATATCAGTGTACAACAAAGAGAATTTAAAACTATTTAAAAATGAATTGGAGAAGCAGTTGGGGGGCTATGGGACACATATATAGAGAGTAGAGAGAGAGGGGGCATGTCTTGGGCCAGGTATATGGAGAGGAGTGTGTGCTCTCTTGTAGAATTATTGTAAAAGGATTCTCAATATACATATTGTACAGTGTTCAATTTGGGGCAGGTAAGATACCACATAAAATAATGGGTCTCATTGTGGCCCTGTGCCTTAGGCTGGACAACCCTATCTTAGAATCTGGATACATTATTTGTGCCCCACACGTTGTTTACGTTGCACATCTCCAAAATTTGCTTGAAATGCATGTAGGGACCTGAAATTTCAGAGATGCAATTCTCAGCACAGTCTCACAAGGGAACACCAGGTTCTAGCCTGAAGCAACTGTTAGATTGTTATAATAGCAAATACTGAATAGCAGAAAGGTCATAGTGGGATGATTCAGATATTGCAAAGAAAATTAAAAACGGTCTGATTCCTCTGTTGAAAGCAATAAGAAAAAGCAATAAAACAAAATTCTACACCTATTACATATTAAGGTTATTTGATTCCAGTAGTCCAACCTGTTATTTGCTGAAATGCCATTGAATATCCATGGTAAGCCTATGAATATACAGCAAGTATATAAAGCTGGCATTAGTATTATTGTTTTCTTGTTAGCTAGTTTAGAATGGCTTTTATCTACGTGTGTTAATAAATAAGGGGCTTTCAGCCCTGCAACCCAAATCTTTCTAGTGATAAACACACCTTCTAGGTCACATTCGCTTAATAGACCTTTCCATATGGGATAGTTGTGCTAAAGTACTACTATAGTGCTAATACAACAGGATGCCATTTGTTTATGTAATAATAGATTTGACAATAAAATAATTATTGAAGAAAAAAAAAACAATGTAGATTTTAAAGCATACATTCAAACTTTAGCGTTTCAGTATTTTGCAGTTCTATTTCTCACTACTCCCTGTCTGGAGTCCAAGAGGTGGAGAGGATCTGTCAAGGAGGCTGTCCTGATATGAGTCTTTATGGTCCCCTTCATGTGGCCACTATGTACAACCAAACATTTCAGAAAAGATTTACATACCAACTACTAGGCAGATACTCCCAACCCCCTGGACACCTCATAGGGTTTGAAGAGAAGTATGTCTGCATTAACTAAAGTGTCAAATCTACAGTATCTCACAAAAGTGAGTACACCCCTCACATTTGTGTAAATCTTTTATTATATCTTTTCATGTGACAACACTGAAGAAATGACACTCTGCTACAATGTAAAGTAGTAAGTGTACAGCCTGTATAACGGTGTACATTTGCTGTCCCCTCAAAATAACTCAACACACAGCCATTATTGTCTAAACCGTTGGCAACAAAAGTGAGTACACCCCTAAGTGGAAATGTCCAAATTGGGCGCAAAGTGTCAATATTTTGTGTGGCCATCATTATTTTCCAGCACTGCCTTAACCCTCATGGGCATGGAGTTCACCAGAGCTTCACAGATTGCCACTGAGTCCTCTCCCACTCCTCCATGATGACATCACAGAGCTGGTGGATGTTGGAGACCTTGCACTCCCCCACTTTCTGTTTGAGGATGCCCCACAGATGCTCAATAGGGTTTAGGTCTGGAGACATGCTTGGCCAGTCCATCACATTTACCTTCAGATTCTTTAGCAAGGCAGTGGTCATCTTGGAGGTGTGTTTGGGGTCGTTATCATGTTGGAATACTGCCCTGTGGCCCAGATCATGCTCTGCTTCAGTATGTCACAGTACATGTTGGCATTCATGGTTCCCTCAATGAACTGTAGCTCCCCAGTGCAGCACTCATGCAGGCCCAGGCACTCATGCAGCACTCATGCAGGCCCAGACCATGACACTCCCACCACCAAAAGTATACATCTATACTGAGGAAAGGTAGTTAAAATAATCCCTAAATTACTGATAAATGGATAAGGCACAAAGAACACAAAAACACTGATATGAGATGAAACCCTCAGTTTGAACACAAACAGAGATGCAGAGATAGTGGAGGCAGCATCTGACATCATCAGGTAAATGCATATAGGAGGAATCAACACAACCTATTCTAGAAAACATATATACACATATAGACATATAACATATAATAGTTGTGGATATATGGGCCGTTGGTCACGCAATGTTAAATATTGCGGCAACTGCAATGAATGGGGCTGCAATGAGCTCATCGTGGGGCCCGTACAGTGGGTGGAGGTAGAGGCTCGCAATGATCGCAAAGGTGCTCATTGCAAGCCACACGATGAGCGCCAAAGGTACTCAGCACAGGGCTTGCAATGAGCACCAAAGGTACACCGTTCCCAGCCTTAAAATGTTATTCCCGTTAATTGTTGACGAGCAAGTAGCTAGTGTGTATATATGTTTGGTCTGGGACTGCATGAATGCTGCCGGCACTGGGTAGCTACAGTTCACTGAGGGAATGCCAACATGTACTGTGACATACTGAAGCAGAGTATGACCCCCTCCCTTCGGAGACTGAGCTGCAGGGCAGTATTCCAATATGATAACAACCCCAAACACACCTCCAAGATGACCTACCTTGCTAAAGAAGCTGAAGGTAAAGGTGATGGACTGGCCAAGCATGTCATCAGACCTAAACCCTATTGAGCATCGGTGGAGCATCCTCAAACAGAAAGTGGGGGAGTGCAAGGTGTCTAGCATCCACCAGCTCCGTGATGTCATTATGGAGGAGTGGAGGAGGACTCCAGTGGCAACCTGTGAAGATCTGGTGAACTCCATGCCCATGAGGGTTAAGGCAGTGCTGGAAAATAATGGTGGCCACTCAAAATATTGATACTTTGGGCCCAATTTGGACATATCCACTTAGGGGTTTACTCACTTTTGTTGCCAACGGTGTAGACATTAATGGCTGTGTGTTGAGTTATTTTGAGGGGACAGCAAATGTACACTGTTATACAGGCTGTACACTTACTACTTTACATTGTAGCAGAGGGTAATTTCAAGATATAAGATATAATAAAATATTTTAAAAAATGTGATAATCCTCTTCCACTGGTTTGCCACCTATTTACAATGTTCAGTTTTGATGTTAACATTTCGATAGGTGGTGACTCCTGTGTAAATATCTTTAGCCTCCATTAATTTGAAAGCAATGTCAATCCAAAATCTTGCAATCAATTCACATGTCATTTGCTAAGGCTTTAAGCTCCCAGTGACATTGCTTTCAAGAACATAACAGCTAATACCCAGCTCTCCAAAACAACATAGTCATTTTTAACAAATAAAAAAATCCTTTCAGTAAGTAAATCAAAGTGATTAAAATACCCTGTATTTCATTGGCATTGCTGAACTGCATTTTTTGCACAAGGATGCTTACGTGTACCATTTCTTTGAGGGGATTTAGGCATTTCCTCCCTCTTTTGTGCAATTAATCAGAAATAGCAATCAAGATGATCCTGGAGAGATGTTGTGAAGGGAGGGGGAGGGAGATAATCCCAGAGCAAGCTGTGCTGTATGCATCCCCAGAGGAGGCTGGCATGGACAGGCCAGATACTGGACTCCTGCCATCAATACTACTTGCACTTTTTCATGTGGATTTCTGCACTGCATCATTAAATCAAATTAGTAGTGCAAAATAAATTAAAACTAATTAAAACAACATAAAACACCAGGGGAAATTTACTCCTGATTTACTATGCACTATGGGGAATTACAGCCCTTCTCACATTATCTCACTAGTACTCATCACATGAGAAAGTGCTTGGGAAATCCCCCCACCTTAATTAATAGAGAGTTATGTTGCAAGATGAAATACGGTGTCGTTGATACTAAATCATTTTAGAATCATTTATGTAACGTGAACATTTTTGTCAAATGATAAGTCTGTCTGTAGGCCTCTTTTTGCATAGTTTTAAGTCACAGCAGAAGTAAAGCATCTGTGTGTTCAACTCTCCGTGACTCTATAGACCAAAGCACACCCGGCACATCTGAGGTGCACCACGCTCATGTTCATTGCTTCAATTCCCTCATCTATCTGCCGTCCATTTCTTTGTGTGCCTTCAATCATTCCCAGCATCAGAGTCTTCTCTAGGGAATCCTGTCTTGTCATGATATGGCGTCAAATTCTAAATGCATTCTAATCTCAAACGGACAAAAAAGTAAAGTCAAATATGAGCTTTGTGAGAGAACGTGTAACTTTTGGGATATAGCGGATTTTAATGAATGTGCATATAATCTCAATGTATCTGGCTGTGCAGACTAATGCTTAGGGTCAGGTTAAATCAGCAATGTAAATCTCATAAAAAGTTATCAGGGCAGAGTTTTTAAATAACTATAGGATGAAGAAAAGAGTTTCCAATGAAAAAACACAACATTTTCTGTTGTTTTTAACTGCTCTACATAATGGCAATGTAAAAATGTAATGACTTCATGGGCTCTTTAGCAGCTAACGGCAGAGGAGCAACATTCACCCCTATTACAGCCATTTGGTGTCCCTGTAAAGTTTTCTAGACTTCAGACCATTCATTTCTTCATGCAAACCAGAAAAGTATGTTTTAAACATGTTCATTTGAAATACTGTATAGTAAGGTTATGCTCTTTTTAAATACATCCTGTAGTCCTTGGGCGAGGACATCTGCACCGTTCTATTTGCCGTATTGATTGCTGAGGGTTGTACAGCAGCAGCGTGTGATCAAAATGTATTTATTTATGGACTTTATTGTCCTTTAGCTGTCTCACCAAACACTTTTTTTCTATTCATATTTGATAAATAATGTTTAAATGTTCTTTGTCAGCAAAGGACTCTCATGGCAATTTATCACCAAGAGATTAGAGTATAAATCAATATTTCTAGAGAGATTAATAACAAGTTATCATAGTGCCATGAACTATATAACTGACTTCAGTGGTCTGTCTTGTACCATTAGTACAACGCGTGTACTTAAACCACCATTATAGTTTGATAAAAAGTAGAGAACTGAAATGTTGTAAAAACTAGTGGGACACAGGTGATTTCGCCATGTGCTGATTCTGCATCATTTACATTATAAACTATCTGGAGCAGGATTTTGGTTTCCATTGTCTGCTTATAGCTCACTCCCTGTATTGTGTTACAACTCCTTGACTTCTCTGGTTTATTCTGTAAAGTTCTCAGTACATTACAAATCTGCTGTTAAAGGTGCAACGCCAGTACTAATTCTAACGCCATGTACAATCAGGGCATTAGTAATTAAAGTGAGGGGAAATTCAAATTCTACTAGCCATTCCTTTGATGACCTTTCAGCCTCGATCATCAACGCCATGGTCCTCAGCCCTGGATAAGTGGGCACATCCATATTGCTTGAAGAAGCTGGTTTCTTTTAACTTGATTCAAGACCCTGAGCTCCTTTCCTTTGGCTCATGGAAATGGCCTCCGAATAAAAAACCTGCTGCTCTAAAAAGAAACAAAAAATATGTGCCAGTCATATTTCAGCCAATCAGAATTGAGTATTTGAATATAGCTACTATGATTTAGTAATCAAATCAAAATAGGCCACTGACCCTTTTCCAATTGGTTAAGATTTCAATCAATTTTGTGCACTGAATTCTGTGCACTCCTATTGGTTACATTTTAACAAATCATAGGGCCCTAGATTGATTGAAATGACAGACAAATAGGGTTTAACTCTAGTATTACCCTTCTCTGATTAGATATAAAAACAGTCAATCAGGGAAGAGAATATTAGCTAAACCATTAGCCAGCGGGGGAGCTCCTTAGAGGAGGTGCTCTGTTAGTGTTATTATTATCCTTTATTTGTAACGCGCCAACATTTTCCATAGAGCTAAATAGGATTTAACTACAAGGCAAACCTCATTTTAACACAGCAAAAAAATAGAGGGTCCTATCTTTGAGTGTAAAATCAAACGTACATAGTGCTTTCCCTAAAGCATCTTACACGATTAAAAACTATTTTTTTTAGGGCTACTTTTTTTTTAGGTGGAGGCCCTTTCCATGGCCCCAACGTGAAGAGCCAAGAGTCATTCAATCAAGCTAAAAGAGGACCAACTTCTTCAAGCAAGACAGATGTGCCAGCTTATCCAAAATTTAAGATTGAGGACCATTGAATCAATGATTGTAGCTGGAAGATCGTCAAAGGGAGGGAAACTAGAATACCCTCCATACAGAAGTAAGCTTTTTTTTGTGGTAATTTCCTTTTTATTTTATATTTCTTTGTTTTATAAGTAATTATTTCTTATTTTGTATTAGTATTTACATAGTTACATAGTAATTAAGGTTGAAAAAAGACTTTCAGTCCATCAAGTTCAACCTGTTAAGATCTCCTCTGATCTGTAATATGCAGATTAGTTATTAATTAATTAGTTGTTAAATAATTATTAATAGTTTAGTATTTGAGGATGAATAAAGAGTTAGACCATCAAGTTCAACCTTTTTAGATCTCTATTGATCTTTTTAATATGTGGACTATTTATTATTAATTGTTAATTGATCCAGAGGAAGGCAAACAGAAAAAAAAAAATTTGAAACTTTGCCAATTGTCTCATAAGGGGAAAAAAGCAACATTCCTTCCTGACCCCAGAAACTGGCGATCAAATTTCTCCCTGGATCAATATTCCTTCACTAGTTATCTAGGATAGCCTTGAATGCCCTCTTTATTCAAAAATATATCTAACCCCTTTTTGAAGTTATCTATCAAATTCGCTGTCACCACCTCCATTGGTAGAGAATCCCACAGAATATTTGTTATTTTATATAAAAATTGTATTTACTGTAATTCATTTTTTATTGTACTGTATTTAGTTTATTATTTGCTTTATATATATATATATATATATATATATATATATATGTGTGTGTGTGTGTGTGTGCTTTTCGTGTTTTTCGATGTGCGCGGTTCGGCCGTTAGCTTCGTATTTTTGCGACCTCAACCTTTCTGGTCTGGGAACCAGGTGGTCACCTTCCAATGCTCATGGGGACCAGCTGTCTGATCTAGAACATGTTTAATAGGGTGATACTTCATGTGATTTTCTGACTTTTCATCTAGCTTTGCATTGATTTGAATAGACAGCAGCTGAATCAAAGTGTTAGGCTTTCTCATCCCTGAGGACCAGCAAATAATGTCTCAGGATCTGAACTGGCTGTTGAGAACCACTGATCTAGGTTATATATTATATTGCAGTAGAATATGAATTTCCAATCAAAATACATATTTTTGATGGGAAACAGGTGATAAATATTTTCATTGTATAAAGCTTTAGTAGCATAAATAGATCTAGTGAGCAGTGAGTGCATTATAGTTTGCATGTGATAATACAACTTAAATATGACTTCCTCTGAAAAGGTAATGTTCTACAGAGTTGTAACAGTAGGAAAAAAGAATATATCAAAGCAAAAATGTAATAATAAAAAGATACATAATGTAAAGATCTGCAGAATGAAGGTGGCTGTGATGTTATTGATGGATAACACAATGGCTGCTCATGCCAGAAGAGCAATTCTATCCTAATCTATTCAACAGTATATGGACATATAGAAATAACTCATGTTGTACCTGAAACATTTCAGAATAAAGAACAATTTCAAAGTAGGATGCTTTTGTCATCCAAATATAATATTGTAATAATATTTCAGTTCGTATCGTTTAACCATGCCTCAGATTAAAAAAGAAATAGGGCCTCATTCAAATGCGATTTGGCCAATTGAATAGGGCTCTATATAAACACACAGCATATTTTTTTACAGAAGTTTTTAGTTAGTGAAGACCTTACTTTTGAATAGAAGTTCATTAACTAAAATCTTCTGTAAAAAAAATATGCTATGTGCTTATATAGAGCCCTATTCAATTGGCCAAATCGCATTTGAATCAGGCCCATACTGTTTTTCAGTGTCAGTATTCATTTAAATGTAGAGTAAATTGTATTCAATTAACCCTTTCACTGGCAAAGGGGGACAGCAATGCATTGCTCTGTTGTGTATTGATGGCCCCTCTGCCAGTAGAAGGGTTAAATAAAAGTGACATTTAGAGATCCAGCGGTTTTGTCTTATTTTCTTAACATACAAATGTTTAGTTTCACTGTATATTATATAGTTATAGAATGCTATACAAACATCCCACTGTATACTATGTAGTTATAGAATCACATATTCTAATTGTCAAACTGCAAGTTAGTGTCACGCTCTGCGAGCTTGCGAAGCAAGGGATGCAGTTCGGGCGGCAAATGTGGACCTCGCAAAGCGAGGGCAGCATTTGCGGAGGTGTAGTCTGCCACGTCAGCTGCAATGAGCTAAAGGCTCAATGCAGGCTGCAAATGAGGACCCTCGCAAAGCGAGTGTCCGCATTTGCAGAGGTGGAGGCTCTACGGCGCTTCAATCTCGGTAAAAAACAAGAAAAGCGAGACAAAAAAATAAAAGGGCCGCGGGACTTAGAAAAAAATAAAACACAGGATGAGGAAATCGGGACTTATAAAAAAAAAAATATGAGCCGCAGGACTTAGAGAAAAAAAAACAATGCAGGATGAGGAAAAAAAATATATGACCCGCAGGACTTAGAAAATAAAAAAATACAAAGTTAATGGCCGAAACGCGTACATCCAAAAATACCAAAAACACTAAAAAAAAAAAAAAAAACACATCTGGCAGTGAGGTTGCACGAACATTAAAGTAGAATTTAAGAAGTTTCGGCACTTGAAAATTGGCTAAGCGAGAAAAAAAGTGGCGGCAGAAAAAAATTAAAACGAGGCTACACGACCCCGAAGTTCGCAAAACACCGCCAAGGACGTACGACTTTTACAAACAACAATTACGAGGTCTTAGAAAAAAGATAAAAAAACCTGCGGGACTTAGAAAAAACAAATACGATGTCGTAAAAATACAAAGCTAACGGCCGAACCTCGCAAATCGAAAAACATGAAAAGCGCAACAACAACAAAATACAACATAAAACAAACATCACACATAGCATGGGGGGACAGCCAGGACATCTGGGAGTGCGGTTGCACGCCAATTGAAGTCGCATTTAAGCAGTTTTGGCACTTGAAAATCGCCTAAACAAGAATCAAAATGGTGACCGAAGAAAATGAAAACGAGGCTACACGACCTTGAAGCGAGCAAAACACTGCCAAGGACGTATGACTTTTAAAAACAATTACGAGGTCTTAGAAAAAAAAACTGCAGGACTTTAAAAAAAATTATAAGAGGTCGCAAAAATACGAAGCTAACGGCCGAACCGCGCACATCGAAAAACACGAAAAGCACACACATATATATATATATATATATATAAATAAACATCCCACAGCACACACCAGCAGCCCCATATGCTTCCACCGGCCCCACATGCCAAGCTTTCAGTAGCACACATCAGGAGCTCTACATGTCATGCTTCCACCGGCCCCACATGCCAAGCTTTCAGTAGCACACATCAGGAGCTCTACATGCCATGCTTCCAGCGGCCCCACATGCCAGGCTTTCAGTAGCACACATCAGGAGCTCTACATGTCATGCTTCCACCAGCCCCACATGCCAGGCTTTCAGTAGCACACATCAGGAGCTCTACATGCCATGCTTCCAGCGGCCCCACATGCCAGGCTTTCAGTAGCACACATCAGGAGCTCTACATGCCATGCTTCCAGCAGCCCACATGCCAAGCTTTCAGTAGCACACATCAGGAGCTCTACATGCCATGCTTCCAGCGGCCCCACATGCCAGGCTTTCAGTAGCACACATCAGGAGCTCTACATGTCATGCTTCCACCGGCCCCACATGCCAAGCTTTCAGTAGCACACATCAGGAGCTCTACATGCCATGCTTCCAGCGGCCCCACATGCCAGGCTTTCAGTAGCACACATCAGGAGCTCTACATGTCATGCTTCCACCAGCCCCACATGCCAGGCTTTCAGTAGCACACATCAGGAGCTCTACATGCCATGCTTCCAGCGGCCCCACATGCCAGGCTTTCAGTAGCACACATCAGGAGCTCTACATGCCATGCTTCCAGCTGCCCCACATGCCAGGCTTTCAGTAGCACACATCAGGAGCTCTACATGCCATGCTTCCAGCTGCCCCACATGCCAGGCTTTCAGTAGCACACATCAGGAGCTCTACATGTCATGCTTCCAGCTGCCCCACATGCCAGGCTTTCAGTAGCACACATCAGGAGCTCTACATGCCATGCTTCCAGCAGCCCACATGCCAGACTTTCAGTAGCACACATCAGGAGCTCTACATGCCATGCTTCCAGCTGCCCCACATGCCAGGCTTTCAGTAGCACACATCAGGAGCTCTACATGCCATGCTTCCAGCAGCCCACATGCCAGGCTTTCAGTAGCACACATCAGGAGCTCTACATGCCATGCTTCCAGCAGCCCACATGCCAGGCTTTCAGTAGCACACATCAGCAGCTCTACATGCCATGCTTCCAGCAGCCCACATGCCAGGCTTTCAGTAGCACACATCAGGAGCTCTACATGCCATGCTTCCAGCAGCCCACATGCCAGGCTTTCAGTAGCACACATCAGGAGCTCTACATGCCATGCTTCCAGCGGCCCCACATGCCAGGCTTTCAGTAGCACACATCAGTAGCTCTACATGCCATGCTTCCAGCAGCCCACATGCCAGGCTTTCAGTAGCACACATCAGGAGCTCTACATGCCATGCTTCCAGCGGCCCCACATGCCAGGCTTTCAGTAGCACACATCAGGAGCTCTACATGCCATGCTTCCAGCAGCCCACATGCCAGGCTTTCAGTAGCACACATCAGGAGCTCTACATGCCATGCTTCCAGCGGCCCCACATGCCAGGCTTTCAGTAGCACACATCAGGAGCTCTACATGCCATGCTTCCAGCAGCCCACATGCCAGGCTTTCAGTAGCACACATCAGGAGCTCTACATGCCATGCTTCCAGCAGCCCACATGCCAGGCTTTCAGTAGCACACATCAGGAGCTCTACATGCCATGCTTCCAGCGGCCCCACATGCCAGGCTTTCAGTAGCACACATCAGCAGCTCTACATGTCATGCTTCCAGCAGCCCACATGCCAGGCTTTCAGTAGCACACATCAGGAGCTCTACATGCCATGCTTCCAGCAGCCCACATGCCAGGCTTTCAGTAGCACACATCAGGAGCTCTACATGCCATGCTTCCAGCGGCCCCACATGCCAGGCTTTCAGTAGCACACATCAGGAGCTCTACATGTCATGCTTCCAGCGGCCCCACATGCCAGGCTTTCAGTAGCACACATCAGGAGCTCTACATGCCATGCTTCCAGCAGCCCACATGCCAGGCTTTCAGTAGCACACATCAGGAGCTCTACATGCCATGCTTCCAGCAGCCCACATGCCAGGCTTTCAGTAGCACACATCAGCAGCTCTACATGCCATGCTTCCAGCAGCCCACATGCCAGGCTTTCAGTAGCACACATCAGGAGCTCTACATGCCATGCTTCCAGCGGCCCCACATGCCAGGCTTTCAGTAGCACACATCAGGAGCTCTACATGCCATGCTTCCAGCAGCCCACATGCCAGACTTTCAGTAGCACACATCAGGAGCTCTACATGCCATGCTTCCAGCAGCCCACATGCCAGGCTTTCAGTAGCACACATCAGGAGCTCTACATGCCATGCTTCCAGCAGCCCACATGCCAGGCTTTCAGTAGCACACATCAGGAGCTCTACATGCCATGCTTCCAGAGGCCCCACATGCCAGGCTTTCAGTAGCACACATCAGCAGCTCTACATGTCATGCTTCCAGCAGCCCACATGCCAGGCTTTCAGTAGCACACATCAGGAGCTCTACATGCCATGCTTCCAGCAGCCCACATGCCAGGCTTTCAGTAGCACACATCAGGAGCTCTACATGCCATGCTTCCAGCAGCCCACATGCCAGGCTTTCAGTAGCACACATCAGGAGCTCTACATGCCATGCTTCCAGCAGCCCACATGCCAGGCTTTCAGTAGCACACATCAGGAGCTCTACATGCCATGCTTCCAGCAGCCCACATGCCAGGCTTTCAGTAGCACACATCAGGAGCTCTACATGCCATGCTTCCAGCAGCCCACATGCCAGGCTTTCAGTAGCACACATCAGCAGCCCTACATGCCATGCTTCCACGCAGCCCCACATGCCAGGTTTTCAGTAGCACACATCAGCAGCCCTACATGCCATGCTTCCACCAGCCCCACATGCCAGACTTTCAGTAGCACACATCAGCAGCCCTACATGCCATGCTTCCAGCAGCCCACATGCCAGGCTTTCAGTAGCACACATCAGCATCCCTACATGCCATGCCATGCTTTCAGTAGCACACATCAGCAGCTCTACATGCCAGGCTCTCAGCAGACCCACATGTCAGGCTCTCAGCAGCCCTACATGCCAGGCTTTCAGTAGCACACATCAGCAGCTCTACATGCCAGGCTCTCAGCAGCCCCACATGCCAGGCTTTCAGTAGCACACATCAGCAGCTCTACATGCCAGGCTCTCAGCAGCCCCACATGCCAGGCTTTCAGTAGCACACACCAGCAGCTCTACATGCCAGGCTCTCAGCAGCCCCACATGCCAGGCTCTCAGCAGCCCTACATGCCAGGCTCTCAGCAGCCCCACATGCCAGGCTTTCAGTAGCACACATCAGCAGCTCTACATGCCAGGCTCTCAGCAGCCCCACATGCCAGGCTCTCAGCAGCCCTACATGCCAGGCTCTCAGCATCCCTTCATGCCAGGCTCTCAGCAGCCCTACATGCCAGCTCCATGTGCAGAGAGCACAGGGCTGTGTCAGTGGCTCAGAGCTCAGCTCACGTGGGACATGTTAATGTCAGGCTCCCAGCCAGCAGTGATCATTGGTGGGAGAGGAAGAGATGGTGTCCTCCCTTCTGTCTCTTGGGGGTGGCTAGGGGAGGCACACAAGACTGGAGCTGCCTGATTTTATACAATGTGCTGCAAGTGATCTAAAAGTACACAGCAAGCCCTGACTTAGTGCTGCACCATGAGATGAGAGCCTCCTGAGCAGCCTGCCCTTATTGTGCCCTTATCCTTGCCAGGGATGGTGGCTTGGTGAAGTGTACATGCTGAGGACCTACACTCAGGCGCCATGGCAAAGATCAGGGTATCTTATGAGTACTCCGAGGCTGAAGACAAGAGCATCAGGCTGGGCTTGTTCCTCATCATCTGTGGGGTTGTGTCCTTCTTCATCCTGGGCTTCTGCTGGCTGAACCCAGCTCTGCAGGACCTGCAGGGGAAGACTGCCAACTGCACGGTGCTGTCCGTGCAACAGATCGGGGAGATGTTTGAGTGCACCTTCACGTGTGGGAGTGACTGTAAGGGGACCT
Source organism: Discoglossus pictus (assembly GCA_027410445.1). Lineage (NCBI taxonomy): Eukaryota > Metazoa > Chordata > Amphibia > Anura > Alytidae > Discoglossus > Discoglossus pictus. The sequence continues at coordinate 313,675,636 of CM050167.1, forward strand.
CTCTGTACCCCTGCCTGCAGATCTATGTCAATAACTCCGAGTCCAACTCCAGGGCACTGCTACATGAGGACGAGCAGCAACTCATCAGCAACCCCAAGGTATGGCACTAATGCTGTGTCACGCGTGGGTTATAGGACGAAACATGAGTGGGATATAAGGGGGCACTTCATTGTAATGAGTGGGCTCAGACACAGAGTGGTTTCAGCGTGGGTCCATACTGTCACTTATAAAGTCGGTGGTGCCCCTTGAGTGTGGCACAGTATAAGCTGCCCACTGTGGTGCCAATGGTTGCGAGCTCAGGTCCCCCCTCCAGGTACCTTTTTAATGAAGGTATACCTCGGATAAGCATAACACTATCCTGATGCTGAATTAAGAGTAAGGTAGATATAATGGGCATGAGAGAAAGGTATTTTTGGTTATCTGAATCCAAATCTATGTTGCTATGTATCTCCTTATTGCAGTGGATGAGCTCAGTGGGGTGGGAGGGGGCATTCTGTAGCAATGAATAAGTTCAGTGGGGGCTCTGACAATGAGTAGGATCAAGGGGGTACCCTGTGGCATTGTTTGAGGTCAGGAGAGGGTGTTTAGTAAATGAGTGGGGTCACCAGTGGGCATTGTGTAGCAAAGAGAGAGTTCAGCAGTAGACACTTCGTGGAAATGAGTGGGTTCAGATTAAGGCACTTCATCTGAGTGCAATTGGAAACAATTTGTCATAATGAGTGGATACAATGTGGACCACTTCATGGCAGTAGTGGCTTTCCACAGGGCTAACACCTATGGAAATGAGTGGGATGTGTAGGAGTATATTTAGCAAAGCGTGGGTTCAGTAGAGGGGTCTTGTTGTATTGAGTGGATGGGATCTGGTTGTAGTGAGTGGGTTCAGTGGAGGGTCCTGGTTGTAGTGAGTGGGTTCAGTGGAGGGGTCTGGTTGTAGTGAATGGGTTCAGTGGATGGGATCTGGTTATAGTGTGTGGGTTCAGTACAGGGGTCTGGTTGTAGTGAGTGGGTTCAGTGGATGGGATCTGGTTGTACTGAGTGGGTTCAGTGGAGGGATCTGGTTGTAGTGAGTGGTTCAGTTCAGGGGTCTGATTGTAGTGAGTGGGTTCAGTGGATGGGATCTGGTTGTACTGAGTGGGTTCAGTGGAGGGATCTGTTTGTAGTGAGTGGTTCAGTTCAGGGGTCTGATTGTAGTGAGTGGGTTCAGTGGATGGGATCTGGTTGTACTGAGTGGGTTCAGTGGAGGGATCTGTTTGTAGTGAGTGGTTCAGTTCAGGCGTCTGATTGTAGTGAGTGGGTTCAGTGGATGGGATCTGGTTGTACTGAGTGGGTTCAGTGGAGGGATCTGGTTGTAGTGAGTGGTTCAGTTCAGGGGCCTGGTTGTAGTGAGTGGGTTCAGTGGATAAGATCTGATTGTAGTGAGTGGGTTCAGTGGATGGGATCTGGTTGTAGTGAGTGGGTTCAGTGAAGGGGTCTGGTTGTAGTGAATGGGTTCAGTGGATGGGATCTGATTGTAGTGATTGGGTTCAGTGGAGGGATCTGGCTGTAGTGAGTGGGGTCAGTGGATTGGGTCTGGTTGTAGTGAGTGGGTTCAGTGGAGGGATCTGGCTGTAGTGAGTGGGTTCAGTGAAGGTGTCTGGTTGTAGTGAGTGGGTTCAGTGGATGGGATCTGGCTGTAGTAAGTGGGTTCAGTGGATGGGATCTGGTTGTAGTGAGTGGGTTCAGTGAAGGTGTCTGGTTGTAGTGAGTGTGTTCAGTAAGGGATTTGGTTGTAGTGAGTGGGTTTAGTGGATGGGATCTGGTTGTAGTGAAGTGGGTTCAGTGGATGGGATCTGGCTGCAGTGAGTGGACTGTTCAGTGGATGGGATCTGGTTGTAGTGAGTGGGTTCAGTGGATGGGATCTGGCTGTAGTGAGTGGGCTCAGTGGATGGGATCTGGCTGTAGTGAGTGGGTTCAGTGGATGGGATCTGGCTGCAGTGAGTGGACTGTTCAGTGGATGGGATCTGGTTGTAGTGAGTGGGTTCAGTGGATGGGATCTGGCTGTAGTGAGTGGGTTCAGTGGATGGGATCTGGCTGTAGTGAGTGGGTTCAGTGGATGGGATCTGGCTGCAGTGAGTGGACTGTTCAGTGGATGGGATCTGGTTGTAGTGAGTGGGTTCAGTGGATGGGATCTGGTTGTAGTGAAGTGGGTTCAGTGGATGGGATCTGGCTGCAGTGAGTGGACTGTTCAGTGGATGGGATCTGGTTGTAGTGAGTGGGTTCAGTGGATGGGATCTGGCTGTAGTGAGTGGGTTCAGTGGATGGGATCTGGCTGTAGTGAGTGGGCTCAGTGGATGGGATCTGGCTGCAGTGAGTGGACTGTTCAGTGGATGGGATCTGGCTGCAGTGAGTGGACTGTTCAGTGGATGGGATCTGGTTGTAGTGAGTGGGTTCAGTGGATGGGATCTGGCTGTAGTGAGTGGGTTCAGTGGATGGGATCTGGCTGTAGTGAGTGGGTTCAGTGGATGGGATCTGGCTGTAGTGAGTGGGTTCAGTGGAGGGATCTGGCTGTAGTGAGTGGGTTCAGTGGAGGGATCTGGCTGTAGTGAGTGGGTTCAGTGGATGGAATCTGGCTGTAGTGTGTGGGTTCAGTGGATGGGATCTGGCTGTAGTGAGTGGGTTCAGTGGATGGGATCTGGTTGTAGTGAGTGGGTTCAGTGGATGGGATCTGGCTGTAGTGAGTGGGTTCAGTGGATGGGATCTGGTTGTAGTGAGTGGAGGGTGTCAGTCCACACAAACTTATAATGCTGCATGATAGATAACTTTATATGACTTTTCTTTATGGTGCATTCTTTACATTTTCTTCCTACTGGGGAAAGTATATAAACTAACTATACATAAAATAGTGTCTCAGGCTGCCATTACAGTGAGGAGGATCTTTGTACAAACTGTGCTTTCTAGGAGCTGAATGGTTAACCTAGCACTGCAGTGTCCTTACATCCAGCCTGGCCTGGGCTACCAGTGCACAGTATATGGGTTAAGTAACCTTTTGAATTATATATTTGTTGGCAGCAGTCACAGAGCCTGCAGGTAATGGGTGATGTCTAGCAACTAATTGACCAGAGCCAAGCACGCGACACAGCCTTCTAATTGCAACATGCATTTCCTGAATCCTGTGTAATAAATGTAACTACACAGTACTAGTAATGTCACAAAGTATACATCCACAGAGGGACAGGGGTTAATAGGAGCAGCTGGTTCAGCATCTCCACAGTCCTGAAGGGGTTAACATATCAAGTCTCTCTTGCTGTCTGCACATCAGCTTCCATGAAGGAGTTAATAAAACTGTTACCATTATGACATCAGCTCTGTTGCCTAGGGGATGAGATTTGCTAGTATCCGAGGTTACCCTAATCAGGGACTTTTTAAAATAAAAACTGCAGCTCAAAACTATACAATTCTGTACTGCAAAGTAGTGCCTTACTAATGAGGTTATCAGTAATTATGGGCAATAGTGACCAAGCTACACAATATATACATTTATATGTCACATTATAAAAGCTGCTGCAAACTTGTAAACCCCAATGATTGTGCCATATAAGGGATGCTGCAGTGTCTACCTGAGAGCCTGGCATGCTGGCATCACCAAGTCCTAATTACACTGGCAAAGCATTGCCAACAAAACCTCCCTCACAATAAATATACACAACTTCACTGTCATGTGGCTTTATCCTGTCTGATTGAAGGGTCTGAAGCCAGAGCATCACATAACATGGTCACAGTGCTGCACAGTGCTGGGAGTGATAGGGAAAGCTGGAAATATATAGGATTGGGCAGAATTCACTAAGACATGAAGGGGCAGTAAAGTGTTTGCTGAGGTTATGATGTCAGTTTAAAAATATACTTTACAAACTGCTTCCCAGCATATGTGCTGCTTATTGAATTTTGGTTGTTGTTCAGTACTTCAGTCGTGTCCAACTCTCAGTGACCATATGGACGCAGCATGCCAGGTACATCTGTCAGTGTTTCTGGTTGTGGGCCATAGGGTTTTCTTGGCAAAGATATTGGAGTGGGTTGCCATTACCCTCTCTAGTGTACTCGTGATTTGAGTGACCATACATGCTATAGCTCACAGCTTCCTTTATGTATACAAGTCCCTTCACCAAAACAAGGTAGCTATCCAGAAGCAGTGAATTTTGGTAACCGTGTGTAAATGAGTCAGATGTGCATAACTACGACAAAATTGGCTACAAATTCTGCACCTATCTATCTATCTATCTATCTATCTATCTATCTATCTATCTAGCTATCTATCTATATGTTTATCTATCTATCTACTTATCTATCTATCTATCTATCTATCTATCTATCTATCTATCTATCTATCTATCTATCTATCTACTTATCTATCTATCTATCTATCTATCTATCTACTTATCTATCTATCTATATGTTTATCTGTCTATCTACTTATCTATCTATCTATCTATCTATCTATCTATCTATCTATATGTTTATCTATCTATCTACTTATCTATCTATCTATCTATCTATCTATCTATCTATCTATCTATCTATCTATCTATCTACTTATCTATCTATCTATCTATCTATCTACTTATCTATCTATCTATATGTTTATCTGTCTATCTACTTATCTATCTATCTATCTATCTATCTATCTATCTATCTATCTATCTACTTGTCTATCTATCTATCTACTTGTCTATCTATCTATCTATCTATCTATCTATCTATCTATCTATCTATCTATCTATCTATCTATCTATCTATCTATGAGACACATTAAGGGCATGTTAAACCTCTCCACATTCTATTATGCAGTGAATGGAGCATGTTTTAAAAAAAAATACATTGTTTTGCAGAAAGACATTGTGTGAAAAAAATGCAAAATGTCTGTTTATATACAATTTATTTTTTGTTGTTCAGTCATTGAGTCCAACTCTCTGTGACCCTATGGACAGCAGCACGTCAGGCACATATATCCTTATGTCTCTGGTTGTGCTTATTCATAAGATTATCTATCTATCTACTTATCTATCTATCTATCTATCTATCTATCTATCTATCTATCTATCTACTTATCTATCTATCTATATGTTTATCTGTCTATCTACTTATCTATCTATCTATCTATCTATCTATCTATCTATCTATCTATCTATCTATCTATCTATCTATCTATCTATCTATATGTTTATCTATCTATCTACTTATCTATCTATCTATCTATCTATCTATCTATCTATCTATCTATCTATCTATCTATCTATCTACTTATCTATCTATCTATCTATCTATCTATCTATCTATCTATCTATCTATCTATCTATCTACTTATCTATCTATCTATATGTTTATCTGTCTATCTACTTATCTATCTATCTATCTATCTATCTATCTATCTACTTGTCTATCTATCTATCTACTTGTCTATCTATCTATCTATCTATCTATCTATCTATCTATCTATCTATCTATCTATCTATCTATCTATCTATCTATCTATGAGACACATTAAGGGCATGTTAAACCTCTCCACATTCTATTATGCAGTGAATGGAGCATGTTTTAAAAAAAAATACATTGTTTTGCAGAAAGACATTGTGTGAAAAAAATGCAAAATGTCTGTTTATATACAATTTATTTTTTGTTGTTCAGTCATTGAGTCCAACTCTCTGTGACCCTATGGACAGCAGCACGTCAGGCACATATATCCTTATGTCTCTGGTTGTGCTTATTCATAAGATTACCTTGGCAAATATTGGAATGGGGTGCCAGTTCCTTCTCAAGTGAACTGAGATTTGTCTGATTGCTCTGCTATGACCTGCCCATCTTGGGTGACCCTACATGGTATAGCTCACAGCTTTATTAAAGTACACAAGCCCCTTCATTGTGACAAGGGAGAGATCCAGAAGGGGATACAATTCATTCCACTATTTTAATGCTCACTGTAATTATGTATCCAATACAATGTATTCAGAAATATTATCTTATTATAAAAACACAGTGATTCATTTTCAGGTTTCCTTTGTTAAATGCAACAAATCATGTTTCCATTCCCACTTTTTGTATAGTGACATCAAGTCATTTCTCCAGACAAGCATTAGACTGCAAGCTCTTAGTTACAGTATTTGTATAACAGTATTTATCAGTGCTGGCACAGTGAATCAATATATAGATCATTTACATCAATATACAAGCAATAACTTTCAACATTACTATAGCTGATTTCATCTGTGATATGATTCATGCTGATGGCGGGTTATTTGAGTTGTGTAGTGGTAATAATTCTCAGTTATTAGCATGCATCTAATTTAGGATTAGAAAGGAGGGAAAGTGATTTGTTACTCTTACATAAATTAGCTGCATTGCAGTCAACTAAATTCAAATGTGCCTTTGCATTAATTTGTTAACGGCATACAGTGCCTTGCAAAAGTATTCACCCCCCTTGGCATTTTTCCAGTTTTGTTGCCTCACAACCTGGAATTAACATGGATTGTTTGAGGATTTGCATCATTTAATTTACAGAACATGCCCACAACTTTGAAGATGTATTTTTTTATTGTGAAGCTAACAATAAATAGGACAAAATAACAGAAAAAGTCAATGTGCATAACTATTCACCCTCCTAAAGTCAATACTTTGTAGAGCCACCTTTTGCGACAATCACAGCTCCAAGTCGCTTTGGATAAGTCTCTATGAGCTTGCCACATCTTACCACTGGGATTTTTGCCCATTCCTCCTTGCAAAACTGCTCCAGCTGCTTCAAGTTGGATGGTTTGCGCTTGTGAACATAAATCTTTAAGTCTGACCACAGATATTTCTATTGGATTGAGCTCTGGGCTTTGACTAGGCCATTCCAACACATTTACATGTTTCCCCTTAAACCACTCGAGTGTTGCTTTAGCAGTGTGTTTGGGGTCCTTGTCCTGCTGGAAGGTGAACCTCCATCCTAGCCTCAAATCACGCACAGCGTGGTAAAGATTTTGCTCAAGAATATCCCTGTATTTAGCACCATCCATCTTTCCCTCAACTCCAGGACCAGTTTCCCAGTCCCGGCTGCTAAAAAACATCCCCACAGCATGATGCTGCCACCACCATGTTTCACTGTTGGGATGGTGTTCTTTGGGTTATGTGATGTGTTGTGTTTGCGCCAGACATAGCGTTTTCTTTGATGGCCAAAAGTTCAGTTTAGTCTCATCAGACCAGAGCACCTTCCTCCATACATTTTGGGATTCTCCCACTTGCCTTTTTGCAAACTCAAAACACGCCATTTTGTTTTTTTGCTGAAAGTAATGGCCACTCTGCCATAAAGCCCAACTCTATGGAGCGTACAGCTTATTGTCGTCCTATGTACAGATACTCCAGTCTCTGCTGTGGAACTCTGCAGCACCTCCAGGGTTACCTTAGGTCTCTGTGCTGCCTCTCTGATTAATGCCCTACTTGCCCGGTCAGTGAGTTTTGGTGGGCAGCCGTCTCTTTGCAGGTTTACTGTTGTGCCACGTTCTTTCCATTTAGTTATGATAGATTTGGCAACCCATTCCAGTATCTCTGTCATCAAAACCAAGTGGATCAGCATGGTGTGTTGTTCATGAGGTCACAGAGAGTCAGACATGACTGAGCCATTTACATTACATACATATGAAGTGGCAGTCTTTCTACAGAACTGAATAGAAATCTTATCTATAGCCACTGTTGCTCCCACTCATCCCAGGTTTTCAATCATTTCAGGAACAAAGGCTAAATGTAAGTGATAATTACATTTACATTGAATACAACAGTTAATAATTATAGAATGCATTTTTAACTGTTTAAAGCAGATCTAAGTTTCCTGGATTATAAATGCATCTGATCAGTAATGTATGAAAACATTTTTTTTGCATTACAAAATATCAAAATAAACATTATTATACTTACCCTAAGGTTTGCTAAGTCTCTTGAGTGTGCAAGCAGTTGACACACCTAGAAATCCCGTTCTAAAATTAGCATAAAATTCATAATTCATTTTGGCAAATCACAGGCAGCTAATACATTGTATCAATCAATGCAGTTTGTGCCAGAAGGCATTATGGGATGTGTAGTCCCCTGCACAAGGAAGCAAGGAGGATCCCAGGCATTGTTGTATATATCTCTGCATTGTGTTGTTGCAGTCTTGAAGTTTGGTAAAGGGTTTAAATCTGTACCTAAATGCCGTGTTTCTATTGGTAGGTACACTGTGCCTATGAAAGCCGTTCTGGGGTGTGGAAAACAAGTTTTATTTTTAAATTAAATAATTCTGTGTGTGTACAGCATGGCTCAATGTAATGTGCATTTCTTATATAAGCAGCAGGTGATAGATTAGAAAGAGGTAAAAGCAGGGAAAATTAGATATACCTTTAATGATGTTTTGCACATTAACAAGTCAAGTTCTACAAAAGAGAATACTATAAACTAGTTTTTTTAAAATATTTCTTCTTATTGCATCTCTCTATGTGGTACAATGACGGAGATGTAGGCAATCACAGACAATCACTGAATATTCCTAAAATTGTAACGTACATTTATGTGACTGCTTATACTGTGGATTAAATTGCAGTTTGAAACAGTGGTTGATGCAAAAGGATTTTATAGCTCTTGACAGGATCCTGTATTTAGATGGTTTAGACACATCGCCATGGTTACATTAAAGGGGCCTTGCTGCTTCCTGAAACTGCAGAGCTTCATAGCGAATTCAGTGGTGCAATATTTATAGGATGCTTATTTGAAAAAAACAAGACATGATAATTAATAAAATGTTTTTAATAAGTAAAAAAATAAAAAGAGCATTTCATTTATTAAAAATGAGATACAATTAGTATTTACTGTAGCTAACTATTGCCTTATTTGGGCTGCATTCTCTAGTAGATTTCAGATTTTCATTAGTGTAATTGAAAGCACTGACACTAGGGATTGCCACTTTTCAATGAAAGAATTTAAATGAGGCCTTTGGAACTAAAGGGCCACTTAATTCAGCACAATTTGGACCACATATTGTAACAGTAAAGATTTCCTAAAAGCATGTTGAAATACGTTTTACATTTTTTAACCGTGTGCATTTTTCACTGAGATATTTATAAAGTAAAATTTGTGTTTACGTGTGTCACTGACTGCCCACTGCCATACCCACACCTATAACTCTGTATATTGAGCAAAAGAAAAAAAGAGATAACACTTACCAAATGCATCTATGCAGAGCATGTGATCACCTAAATAGGATAGTTATGGGTTAACTTTTCAGTTCAGTATTGAGTTCAGAGAAAAACTGCTATCAATCACTGTCCTCACTGCACGGCTTGGCTGTCTGTTATTAATCATGCAACAGTAAGTAGGCAGGACAAACTGTGTTTGTAAACAGACTAAAAACTTTAGATTTCTTACCTGTCATTAGTGTAATTAAACAATAGATCATTTTAACTTACAATCTTGTGTTCTTTCTTGCCATGAAAAGCACTTACAATGAGGTAAATGGCCCTTTAAAGGACAACTGTACACTAAAACTTGATTTATAATGTTTAAACTTTGCAATTCTAGTTATTATATGTTAAATCTCTTATTGGATCTATCCTGTTATGGTGTCGGGACAGGTCCGCCACTGCAGTGCTGCCTCCAACCGCTAGATGGCCCTGCCGATATTTTACAGCGCTGCCGATATGTGAGAGAAGTTCTAAGCTTATAAGGTTACCCTAACCCTTGAACTAAACCTCATCCTAACCCTTACCCTAACTCTAACCCTAACCCTAACCCCAAGAGTTTACCTAAGATTTGACTCTATTATATGGTACCGGAATATCGGCAGCGCCATCTAGCGGATGCTCACCGCCACTGCTGCTGCCTTGTTCTGTGCTACCATAAGAGGATAGGACCCTCTTACTTTTATAGCCTTCTGTCTGAAATGCTGTGCTGCTTGCCATTTGACATAATTAGGGGCGAGACCTTTGTAGCAGACTTCCTCCTGTGTGCTCTGGTGTACATCAGGCCTCAGATCTACACCAGTCAGACACCAGAGCACACAGCAGGAAATCTGCTACAGCTTCCACACCCCTAATTATGCAAAAGGGCAATTTGCCATAGCCTGTCACGCAGAAACCGTAAAAGTAAGAGCTTTCAAATATAACTACTAGAACTACAAAGGTTACACATTATACATAAAGGTATTCATGTACCATTATTTTTAGCGTACAATAGTCCTTAAAGTAAAATCTGATTTAAACTTAATTGAAACTATCAGGAAATGCAGTGAATATACTTTAATCTGTAGACCTCATTGGCGGGCAGAGAGCCCCCAAGAGTAGTTAAACTTCTGAATAAGTTTTTGTTCACTGATACCTTTATTTGAAAAAAGAAAACACACTATGACACACCATCAATTACCCTCTTTCTGGTACAATGAAGAAAAATGTTATTTCTCTGTCCATAGACAAACCATTTAGCAGCTGTACCTTGCAGCTTACAACTTGGATTTTGGATCACAGTTTCTCATGAATATGTTGATACAATTTGCAAGAAGAAATCACAAGAATATTTGCAGACAAATAGAATAAATAGTATAAATAGTAATTATTACAAAAAAATTGCATTGTTCAGTCGTTTTTAACTCTCGTGACCTCATGGACCGTAACACACCAGCCACATAAGTCCATGGTCATGCTGATCGACTTAGTATCAATGGCAGATATACTGGAGTGCTTTGCCAGTTCCTTCTCCAGTAGGCCACAGCATACAGCTCCTGGTATTCCTAGGTGGTCTCCCACCCAAGTACTGACAAGGCCCAACCCTGCTTGGTTTCAGGTTGATAAAATGTTTAGATAATTACAATTACACTTTAATAATTAATCATTTGATGTGTTTGTATGTGGATGTACGTGCTATAACAATACAGAGGCCAGTCTCCATTCCCATTATATTGTGCTACAATAAGTCACCAGAAGCTGCATATAATGCATGTCAGTGTACAGATGCTGCTGTTCTTACTCCCTTGTTATGTTGCTTGGAGTCAGTACATGATTCTTATAAGGATGCTGACTTACCTGCCTCCTCATTATGAGGATATTTCCTCACTGCTAGGCACAACCGTCACATTACTGTACCCCCAGCTACTTCCCTCCTCTCACTGACTCATCACCTCCACCTACATACAAACTTATGTCACTCTCACATAATAATATTACTGTATGTACCTGTGCCACATGCTGTTTGAAGAATTACCAAGCTAAATGAATCAGTATACAAATGCAGTCAGATTGATTTCCTTTTATTATTTTGATATATTTATTTTTCTGTGTATATTGATTGTATTAATTTTAAAGTATAACCTAATTGTATTAAATGTAATGTATTAAAAGAGCATGGAAGGTTTCTGGATTTCACTAGGAATATAATATACAAATGAATATATTTCATTTTTTATATTTTTTTTATTAAGAATTACTTAAAAGTTTTTTTCTGCCTAAAATCATATAATTTGTAGCTGTTTGCGTCTGCCCTCTAGCTCATGCAGCTCATAAATACACAGATTGTTTTATCTCAACCAATCGATGACTTCTCTCAAGCAGAATGTTACTACTGTTTGATTACAATGACACGTTGCACACTCGGTACTTAAAAAGTACACTGTCTTCATGAGTTGCAGCGAGAGAAACCAAACTATCTGTAAGATTTTAGAAAGAAAAACAGAGCTTATAAAGCACTTCTTCATAAAACAAAAGTACAGACAGTCCCCAGGTTACAAACAACCTGACTTATAAACACCCCTAAGGACGGGCTGTAGCGGAACCCATCACTGTTTTACCCTGTTTTATGATTATTTAATTCTTGGTTAAAATATGATCCTACAATATGTTTGCTGTTTGATGCTCTGCAGAATATTAGCCAGACTTTTGCAGACCTAGGCTAATAGATAATCCTATTACAGAGATTCAAGAGATAAGAAAGTTGTAAAGGAGCCTTGCATTTTCCAAAGTGTTTTAATTCTCTGATAAGAACAAAGAGGTGTAATTGAATCAATGTCTGATTGTATCAAAGTTGCCAGGGAGGTGTGACCCACCTATTGTTCTCTTTATGGGTATTGTGCAGCCAAATATGGGGGATGTGGATTGCCTGTGGGAAGAGATGTATAAATATTTCTGCAATAACAAAATAAAGTCAGTATTCATTTGACTCCCAAATTGTGTGTCGTCCAATATGGGAGGTCGGGGATGGTGAAACTGTAGTGCCTCGTGGGTATTTTATCGTATACCAGCGGAGATTTTGGACGGCGTGTCCCTGCTCCGTTACATTTGTTGGCAAGTGGCGGGATTGTTCCCACGGTCAGAAGGACAGCTACAGGAGACACCATTCCGTGGAGTACAAATTGAGGGCAACGCTAGTATCCGTACAGCGCCCCTGGCTACAGCAGGATGGAACCGGCTAGTTTTTGGACAGCGTTCCATGATGAGGATGAGAAGGAGGCCGCAGACTACAGGGAGACAGACAGAATGGAACTCTGGTATGATGCCCTGCAAGATGCCCAATGGCGGCGAGGTGAGAGTCTCCCCAGTGATGAGCAGCGGCTACAGAAGCGTGTGGCGATGCGGATGTATCTATTGGGAGAGCAGCCCCTGGATGAGTGGGTGACAAGACTAGAGACCCTGGTATGGCGAGAGATCTGGCTAGACAACGCATACCAGGCCCTCTGGTGGTATACCGTTCGACTTACCCCCTGGACGGCTGAACACGACTTACCGGAGGGGGATGATTATGATGGCCCGGGTTTATTATGGGATGCCTTGGAGGACGATATTGATCTTGGCAGCACGGAGGGGTCTAGGTTTTGGGACATCTACGACTACCGGATGGGCATGTATGTCTGGGATGACGAAGGCGAGGTGAGCAAAGACATGACCCACCTGGTAACGAGAGAGTGGGAGCTGGAGCAGGACTACCAACACCTGCTCAGCCTTGTGCAGCCCCAACCTACTCGACAAGCAGAACCAGACTTCATTGACTGGTCCTGGGATGACCTCCAGATGGCAGGTAGAGATGGGACCGAGGTCTCTCTACCGGCCCTCCAGGGGGCAGAAGGTGTCGTCCTTCCCCCTCAGCAGCAGTGTGAACCCCAGGGGGCAGAAGGTGTCGTCCTTTCCCCCCAGCGGCAGTGTGAACCCCAGGGGGCAGAAGGTGTCGTCCTTTCCCCCCAGCGGCAGTGTGAACCCCAGGGGGCAGAAGGTGTCGTCCTTCCCCCCCAGCGGCAGTGTGAACCCCAGGGGGCAGAAGGTGTCGTCCTTTCCCCCCAGCGGCAGTGTGTACCCCAGGGAGCAGAAGGTGTCGACCTTCCTCCACAGCAGCAGTGTGAACCCCAGGGGGCAGAAGGTGTCGTCCTTCCCCCCCAGCGGCAGTGTGAACCCCAGGGGGCAGAAGGTGTCGTCCTTTCCCCCCAGCGGCAGTGTGTACCCCAGGGAGCAGAAGGTGTCGACCTTCCTCTACAGCGGCAGTGTGAACCCCAGGGGGCAGAAGGTGTCGTCCTTCCCCCTCAGCGGCAGTGTGAACCCCAGGGGGCAGAAGGTGTCGTCCTTCCCCCCCAGCGGCAGTGTGTACCCCAGGGAGCAGAAAGTGTCGACCTTCCTCCACAGCGTCAGTGGGTACTCCAGGGGGCCAAAGGTGTCGTCCTTCCCCCCCAGTGGCAGTGTGAAACACAGGGGGCAGAAGGTGTCATTCTTCCCCCCCAGCGACAGTTTACCCTAACCAGGGGAGACACCAATCTCCCAGACGGCGCAGATGGGACCGTGGTCTCTGCGCCCACAGCTTGTCCAGATCCCCAACTACCGTCACTGGGACAACCGGAGGAGGGGGTAAGTACCAACTCCCCTCCCCAGCTAACTTCTAATGTGGCCCCAGGGTTAACAGAGGAAATGTTAACCCCCACTGACCCCCACGTTTCCCTGGCTATTGAGCCGCAATATGTCCCAAGTACCCCAGCAGAAGAGCTGACAGCGGGGCAGAGTGCAGTCGGCCTCTGCCCTCCCTTTGTCCCTGGTACAGAGCAGGAGGTCCTGCAGGTTATACCAGCAGAAGAGCTGGCATCAGGGCAGAGTGCCGCGGGCCTCTGCCCCTCAAGTCCCCTCAGCGTGTTGCACCATCACCCCAGCGAAATATCCAGGTGCCTGGTTAGACTTCCCCCCAAAGGGGAGATGTGTGACGAAGTGCCCTTCGCCACTTTGGCTTGGAGAGGACTGTTTGCCAGCCTCCTGCCCTGCGACTATGGCCCTGGTACATATTGCCCTTTGGAACCAGTGTTCGGCCATACCAGAGTGTAAGTCACTCATTCTGGCCCTTTACATACAGGGGGGTCATTCTGTACTTGCCCTGTGGGAGCGGTGATACCCCAGATAGCTATGCCATGGAGCCCATTCATATGATGAAAGACTATGGGAAAGACTTTAGCTACATGGCAATTGAACTGTGTGAAGAGGATCTGAGCGCTATTCGGTGGTTTTGTGCGCTCAGATCCCAGCTATCTGGGGATATGGGAAATGTGAATAAATGTGAATTGCAGTAATGCTGATGGGTTGTCAAACTAGAGAATTGACCAACAAATACTTTTGTCCGGACATCCCCAGGCCGATCCGTTGGGATCAGACCGTGTATGCCGGCTTATGGTCACGGGGGAGGTGTGTAGCGGAACCCATCACTGTTTTACCCTGTTTTATGATTATTTAATTCTTGGTTAAAATATGATCCTACAATATGTTTGCTGTTTGATGCTCTGCAGAATATTAGCCAGACTTTTGCAGACCTAGGCTAATAGATAATCCTATTACAGAGATTCAAGAGATAAGAAAGTTGTAAAGGAGCCTTGCATTTTCCAAAGTGTTTTAATTCTCTGATAAGAACAAAGAGGTGTAATTGAATCAATGTCTGATTGTATCAAAGTTGCCAGGGAGGTGTGACCCACCTATTGTTCTCTTTATGGGTATTGTGCAGCCAAATATGGGGGATGTGGATTGCCTGTGGGAAGAGATGTATAAATATTTCTGCAATAACAAAATAAAGTCAGTATTCATTTGACTCCCAAATTGTGTGTCGTCCAATATGGGAGGTCGGGGATGGTGAAACTGTAGTGCCTCGTGGGTATTTTATCGTATACCAGCGGAGATTTTGGACGGCGTGTCCCTGCTCCGTTACACGGGCTCTCAAGGCTTTTTGTACGAGTTTGTTTTTATTTTCTGTTTATTTAAATTGAAATAAAGAGCACAATAGCTTTTGTAACATATATTTACAGTACAAGGATTATTATTATTATTACTACAGTGTATTACTGATACCACATGATACATTATAGTATTATTAATATTATTATTATTCAGGGATCCGACTTACATATAAATCCAACTTAATTATGACATGTATATAGTAAGTAAGTCAATATATTATATTTCTATTGAATCCTGAAACCTTCCATATCCCTTTAAGTATAAAATTCAATCTCATTAAAACAAACAAACAAAAAAACATTGACTGAAGTGACATGTATAGATAGTCTTGAGAGGTTTAACTAATTATCTCCACCTTGTACTGTGGTAAAATAGGATCTGTCATCTAGAAAGTGAGACGTTGAAGATATATATAAGGATCAGGGTTAGGGCTATAGGGAGCTAGGAAGCAGGTTTCAAAGGAATGGGTCAAGGGAAAAAGTTGTAGGAAGAGAGGATTATAGGAGTCTAAATGCACTTTTAGTATAATGTTAGACTATTTATATTTAGATATAAAATTAGACTATTTTCCAAGACCTCTCACCATATTGAAATCAAAGGTTAATATGCCTTTTCTTGAGCAGTGTTTGCAAAGAAACAACATTGATTCTGTGAAAGAGCCAGGACTCAATAGAAAAGTTGTGTATTTTTAAATGCAAGAAGCTGACTCAACCTTTGTAGGTAACTCAGATACGCTTTTTTAAAATACAGAGGATCGATGGAGACGAATGTGCAGAGTAAGATTTTAGAAGACTTGCTTAAACAAAGCATTGTTTACAATATATTCCTTTTTATTGAAGGGAATTTCCCATCAAATCCAACTATCAGTAATATGCCATGCAAGATAATTGCTATTGTTATTATTATTTTATTATCCAATATTATTGCAATTTGCAACTTGTATTTTATTTAAAAGCTGGATTCTTTCATACCATGTATTATTATCCAAGTCTGTTGACATTGTAAGCGCTGATCTATCTTTATATAAGGCCTAATCTCAGGCAATGTATATTGCTTCTTAGTATTATTTATGCTACATTTAGGTTAAAATACCCT
Source organism: Discoglossus pictus (assembly GCA_027410445.1). Lineage (NCBI taxonomy): Eukaryota > Metazoa > Chordata > Amphibia > Anura > Alytidae > Discoglossus > Discoglossus pictus. The sequence goes on from CM050167.1 coordinate 313,691,937, forward strand.
TAATAGGTCTAGATGTTTGCCCAATTTAGGCTTTGCCGCAAGGACAATTTTAGAGTCACAGGTATAATAATAATTATATTAAAACACATTTTAAAACCAACATTATCTTTTGTTACATAATTTTGGTGAACCATTTCTTTGCTGAATTTATTTTGTTTTCTCTGCCATCATTATGTTATATTACTTTATACATATACTTTATGTTTTGTAATTAGTACATTTTCTACTCTGCTGTTTGTCCATTTTAGTTTACTAAAATACAAAGCTAAATACACTTGTGAAGTATAAAAGCAGCAGACAAGAATACAAATAACTTTGGAGACACACGCAGGGTTTAGATTTCCATGTCAAAATGTTTAGGTTAAACCTGGATGCGGTAAAAAAAATGGTTATGTGCTTTGTGGGAATTGATGCTGAGAGGGGGTGGTTGCTAACAAGGTCTGGGTGGGTGTTGTGTGGGGTTGGATATTGAGAGGGACTGGGCACTGTGTGAAGATGGCGCAACCACTGAGATGCTGAAATTGTAATACACATATCACAAACTTGAAACTATAAGGATATTGTCATGCCCGCCAGATTTGGGGGTCTACGCTCACTCCAAGTCTCTCTCTCTCTCTATGGGTCTCAACTTTTTGTTCAAATCTCGACACCAGCAGACACTTCAGATAACAGCATCATTTCTGAAGAGATAGGCACCATCAGACCCCTTTTCTTAGGATCTAAGAATCACACACCATGTACCTTTGATTAGTACAAGCAGACTCCGACACCACCTTTGTTTAGTGTGTCCAAAATCAGACTGACTTTCTTTATTTTACAAAACCAATTTCAGATGACATAAAACACCAAAGACTTTCCCCCAGTTCTAGCCCATCCTCCTAGGCAAATGGCTTGCTATCCCCCCTCACCCACATGATTTCCAGATGTATAGAGGGGTCAGGCTTTCTTCTCATTTATCTCCCATAAAACTAGATCCCCACTTGATGACTAAAGCCAGAGCCTTCAAACGTGGACAATCGCAGGGCCATATAAATTCTTTAAAATCTTTAACTCTATGTCACATAAGTGACTGAATTAACTTTATTATCTAAGCATAGCCCACTATCCTATTTCTAACACAGATACACAGATACAGTATTCTAATGTTAATCAATGACAGCACCACATGCACCCACCACATCCATGTTACAACAACATGTATGCACCACACCCATGATACGACTGCCAAGCAAGTCACCAGCACCCTACAACCACATATATAACAACCGATTAACCCCAAACAGTCCAGTGGGCCCTTCTGTTCATAACAGATATGACTTTTTTTCTTGAACTATAGTTTAAGATAAATTATTCAATGGATGTTGATTTACCATTAAATTATGGCCAGTTTGCTAAATAATACAATTATCCACATAAGGATTTAAAAGTTCATGAAAAAAAAAGCATTTGTTATCTGGGCTTCGAAAATGTAGCCCGCAAGTTATTTTGCTAGTTAATTGGTGTCTTTTTGTGGGCTCCAATCGAGTTACAGGCTCCGGCCTCTGATTTGATGCGATGGTTAACATCGCAAGGTAATGCACCTAAAAGTCTTTGATCTTTCATGCACGCAAGAGTTGTAAACTCTAAATTTGCAAATCGATATTCAATTGCTCCGATTTCCCCTTGCTAACCACCCCGCCAAGGCCGCAAATGGCAGAAGTCGCCCCACAAGTTAATGGTACCAAGGAGGACTCGCAAAGAGCTTAATGACATGTCCGGAGCACTTTAAATGCACATATACACACACACTACTGTACTTTTATTAAAAAAGTGAAAGTGATGTCAGGTATTAGAATTAATAGCACACCATTCCCAAGCTCGCAAGTCTGCCCAACAAAATACTTAATTTCATGAATAATATCCGTGTTATATTGATCACGGCAATCAATGTGTTAATACATATAATGGAATTCGCATGTAATAGCATATCATATTTACACTTTTATCAATATTGCATTATATCTGGAATGTGGGTCCAATCGTAACTCATTATTGAAGCCTGTAGGACTTTGAAATCCAACCTCCATTTTTCTAATCACAAGTTACGGCCTTGCTTGATTAATCATGTTCAAGCTTGCAAATGCTACATACGATGGCATGGTTTCCGAATTTCGTTATCGGCCCCTAACTTGCGGCCTTGAGCAATTGAATAGCACCATAACTTGCGAATGATGCGGGCCCGCAGACTTACGATCTATACCTCCATAACTTGCGCCTCCGAATTGAATGAGGCTTTTTGTCCTTATAACATAATAATGCAGAAAAAAGTAGACTGTAGGTGCCCCTCGTGTAGATATACAAAATACAGTTATGTTATTCATTTATAATAATAATAACATACATTAAATGTATTCACTTCAGACTTTGAAGTATATACAAATACTGAACAGTGCTGAAAAGGGCTCAATGGTCCATGGAACTAATCAATACCACTCATCAAACACAGGACTGAAAATTAAGTGAAAACATTTTAGAATTTGTAAAATTTATGCAAATGTAATTATTTTATGAGAGTTTTGATATAGTCTCGTTATTTCATCAGATGCCCACCTTTCTACACACAGTTTGCTTGCAAGGTATAAAGGGACCAAAAATCACAAATACCCTGTAAATGTCAACACAATTTTCCTTCCTGCAACAAAAAACTATAGTCTCAATGGGAAACAAAAATAGACTTTATCAAGTTTTTAAAAATGTTTTTATTTCATTTTAACTGATCTTTGTGATGATAGACATGTGAAAGGCCTGATTATTTTAATAAACATTTATTAGGAAACCTAAACTTAAATAAGCTTCCAAATTTTTCAGACCATAAACGTGAAAAAAAAAATACAGTTATACCTTTATGAAGGATTAGTACTGTACTACTGTATTCAAATAACATTAATAACTGAAAAAATCATTCTTACGCCATAAAAACTTCCAACTCATAACTGGTAAAACATAATATAATTGCCATTGAATCCATGTTTTATTTTCTTAAGGCACTACATTACTGAGGTCTTATGTGGTCAGATGTATAAGGCAAAAAATGTGGTCAAAAATAATAAAATGGCATTTAAGCAGCTGAGTAACCTTTTTTTTACCTCATAAAGACAACTAATGCCAGAACATGGCTACCAATTCCATTTAGTTCCCCTGGAATCCCAGCAATCCTCCTGCCAGCAATTACATGTGGTTAATTGTGTGTACAGTGCCTGAAAATGAGACCCTGTGCAGAAAGTTCAAATTCAGATTTAAGGCAATATTTTCTACATGTTATTTTATACAAAAACTCCATGTTAGAGGTTGTGCAACTCATATTAATTCTTGTCAAAGGTACTATGTGTGGTCAGATACTATAATATATGTATTTTATGTATTTACTTTTATTATTTATCTTGTCATGTTAGGTTAAAATGAACTTTAAATGGGATATGGAAGGTTTCTCAGTTGTATTAGGTTTGTAACATACCAATGCATTTATGTACTTTTATATACTTTGTTTCATTAATAAGCAATAAAAGTTATGTTTTACTGCCTAAAATCATTCAGATAGTCCCTGTATGGGTCTTCCCACTGCAGCATATGCAGACACAGAATCTGAAAGGGTTAATGTGCAGTGTAGTGTCCCATCCTATTAGGGACCATACCGCTGCAACATGTTACAGCATGTGTTCGTAGACACGATAGGCTATAACACTACACTGCACATCCAGCCCTACAGGGTCTGTGTCTGCATACACTGCAGTGAGCAGACCCATACAAGGACTACCTACACGATTTTAGGCAGTAAAAATAGAACTTTCAAGCACTTCTTTATAAACTAAAGTAAGTTAATACCTAGTAAAATGCAGAAACCTTCCATATCCATTTAAATACTAAGCATATTCCTGTCTCATGTTCATTTAGGTCACACCGAACTTTGCGTGCACTCCAATTGCGCACCAATAACTGGGTGACTACAGCAGCGTGCTGTTAAAAAATGACTGCCATATGCGCGCTGTCAGAAGAGCGCAAGTTTTTACATTTTGTATCTCCCCTCTAACCCTAACCCTAAGACCCCCATGCCTAACCCTAACCCTTTAACCTGTAAGCCTAATCCTAACCCAAAAACCCCCTAAGCCTGACCTTAACCCAAAGACCCCTAAGCCTAAAACCTTGAAGCCTAAGACCCCCTAAGCCCAACTTACCTACAGTCTGTGCAGCGTGCAGTTCCTGGGCGCTCTCTTGTCTGGCAAACAGTTGTCGCCAGTCGCATTCGTCAGCGCGCTGATGAGGGCACACTGTTGTCGTGCGTGCTAAGGACGTGTTACCTTCACTTAGGTAATTTAAGCAGTATATTTTAATGGGCTTTGAAACAACCATATATGCTCTTCACCATCAGATAGAGAGTGGAAAAGCATGTGGAAAAGCCCGGGAAAATACCATAAAAAAAATAGCAAATTAGCTATAGTATACATAAACAATACATACAGTGTTCAAAAGATAACAAATAAGATGTTCGATGACATGAAATCTAAGACTGAAAACACTATACCAGCATATATGAAGGCATCCATTTTGGAATGTCCACCCATTTACATCACAAAATAGGTGTTACCTTCGCCAGAACATGTCACTCAAACAAGTGCTGGGGGTGCCGCGGGCGCCATGCTGCACATTTGCATATTGAGCTGCTTATATCTTCAGAACCCAAGGTATATGAAACATAGCGTAACGGGGCAAATATAGAAACTTAGGCAATGTCTGTTGATTGAAGTGAAGTGGTTATGCCCGTGATTGACTCGTGTTACTATATAATGGCTGCAACAACTATAAGTGCTAATTAGAAACAGGTTTGCAGGTTTTGAAATGAACTATAACATTTTCAGGTACTAATAAGATATATTGTTCTTTTTCATCCTTTGCAAAACATGTAGTAACATAGCCCATCAGTCAATAATCTGAGCTGTGATGTGGATTTAACAACAACCATATATTTATTTTTTTATAAATAGTACATTTTATTTCAGAAACAAGATAAAAGTCAAAATATTTGTAAATTGTAAAGGGGTGATATGAGACAAATGCCGGTGTAGTAATGTGGTGTAAGAGAGAGTTATATTTCCCATATTAGCTCTGTGTTTCTTTTATTATTCCTATTTACCCACACAAAGGGCCTCATTCAAATGCGATTTGGCCAACTGAATAGGGCTCTTTATAAGTACAGAGCATATTTTTTTTACAGAAGTTTTTAGTTAGTGAAGATCTTGCTTTTGGATAGAAGTTCACAAGCTAAAAACTTCTGTAAAAAAATATGCTCTGTGCTTATATACAGCCCTTTTCAGTTGGACAAATAACATTTAAATAAGGCCCAAAGCATGTAAAAAAATAGGGCCTCATTCTATTGCGATTTGGCCAATTGAATAGGACTCTATATAAGTACAGAGAATATTTTTTTTACAGAAGTTTTTAGTTAGTGAACTTCTATCCAAAAGCAAGGTCTTCACTAGCTAAAAACTTTTGTAAAAAAAATATGCTCTGTGCTTATTTAGAGCCCTATTCAATTGGCCAAATCACAATTGAATCAGGCCCATAGTCCACTGTTATGTGGCAGACGTGGGTTCAAATCCTACCCAAACCTATTTTAATTTTTTAAAATAGTAATTTTTATTTTGGCCACAAGATAAAACTGAAAACATTCTTAGTTCATCATTAGATGAGAGTATTGTCAGTGCTGTAGTAAAAAATAGCAGAAGTGGTATAAAGGTGATAGAAAGAAGATTCTGATGAAGGAACTATTGCAAGCTCACTTTATCTTTCTCATTTAGTCATTAAGTATAATCTTTATGCCACTTGTTATACGGTTATATTTTATTGCAGAAGTGATTGTAGTCTATTTTACTGGGTAACACCCTTCACCATTGTAGTGCTTGCAGTTACTGGTGGTGATGGGTAATGTACAGAGAATAAGACTTCTCATTCATCACAGAGGGACCTCATTGTTTGAAGATCACAATGATGCATGTGAACAAATACATATTAAAGGGCCAATGTGATCAAGATTCAAAATATACTCCTTTAAAGAACTCAAGCTAAAAACACATCAAGCTGCAAGATGAATGAATGAATATCAGAATATAGAAAATAAATAAAGTTTTAAAAAGAAAATACATCAATTGTATTATAACTGATAATCAACAAGGCACTGTATAAGCTTTGGATCACCCTGTCCCCTGAGGAAGTTTATTCACAAAGCAAGTAGGTTAGGAGAGGGTCCTTATTATTATTATTATCTTTATTTGTAACGCGACAACATATTCCGTACCAATGTACAGGGGTTAAGTACATGGCGACAACATAGCATAACACATAGCAGAGAATTGAGGGCCCTGTTTTTGAGCTTAAAATCAAATGTACATAATGCTTGTTTTTAATGCACCGATATGAGATTGAAAACTCACAAATTTATAATCTAAAGCAAATATAGTTTGCATAGCAGCATTGCTATTATAGCATTTTTATCTAAAAGTTTATGTTTTATAACAATAGCAGATTAAGAAATAAGTGTTTATAGTTTAAGGTCAATTTTATGACCTTAACAATATATGTTTTAATTGTTTATCATATCCACTTTTTATCTATATTGATATTTCTATATTCCCTCAATAGGGGTGATAAGCTAAATTGGCTTTGTCTTGTTTTTCACTATTTTTGTCCTACTTATCTTTTCCTGTGGTTGTTGGGATTATGATCATATTTCATATCATATCTTATTGTTTGGTCTTGTTAATATGAAGATATCCAGACAGTATTGCTGTATACAAGGATTTTTTATAAAACATTGTTTTTTAAATACCAAACTTTGACTCCCATTCAATTCTAAGGGCCTCATTCTATTACCGGCCGTAAATCGGCCGTAAGGCTGCGATTCCTTGCGGGGGTTCAGTTAACTCGCGATTCTATTATACGGCCCCGCAAGGATCTCCCCTTACGGCCGGCCGCATATCTTGGAACCGGCCGTAAGCTCAGAAATCTAAAAATGCAAAAATAAATTCAAGCCTGCACTGTACAGCTATGTAAATGCTAGGGATCATATTGGGGGACATGAGGATTTAAAGTAACCCCCTCTCAAGCTTGCACATCAGCCCAAACCCGAGTTCAAATTAACTGTTTATTTTCCGGCTGCGGCGTGGGCGTGTCTGAGGTGCTCCAAGCCCTATGGACTTTTTACATGGATATTTTACGTATAGTAAAAAAAATATTATTTTACGGATTTGAGTATAGGATAATTATGTGCTATTTTTTCTAACACCGAATGTCACTTTATAGACTCTGCAAAGTGCAGGATGGCTTTATTTGAGCTATTTTATGTGCTTAATTGGTGCTAGCGGGACCTGTTTGCTGCAAGTAAGCTGTGGCTCGTTTTTAGCCTTGCAGACACGGTTCCCGGAGCAATAGAATCGCAACCAGGCTTTTCTTACGGCCGATTTCCTTGTGGACGTTTTAGATCAAAGGCTTTACTCCGGCGCGATCGGCCGCAAGAGATAGCAAAGCGCCGGCCGCAAGCCTGCCGGAGTCCCCGGCCGGAGGGGAATAGAATAGCCGGATAGCTTGCGGCCGGTCCTTGCGGCCCCGCAGCGGCTGCGGCCGATAATAGAATGAGGCCCTAAGTCTGTAACTACCTTCATACAGGCCACGTGTCTGCTGGTTAGAAATGTGTTATAATTCTGACTGTATTCAATTGACTCAAGCCCGCAATTACAAGGCTAAAGCCTAAAACTGTAAACCATGAACCCGTATTTAGCAATTCAGGGCATGATCATGATCAATTAAGCAAGCCGTAGGGTACAATTTAGACATAGCCAGTAGTAAATGAGACCTCATGAGTCATCATGACATCAGTAAAACATGGAGTTTAAACTACAATCAACTAGTGTTTAGAAGTTCGATATGCGATCGTATTCACAATCCAGAAATGTAGAAATCAATAAAAACAAATAAATAAACTGCTCTAGTCCATGTGGGTGGCCTGATATGTATCAACTTCTTGATTCCTGGGTTTAATATAACATGAAAATAAAAGGTAAAATAAATATTTTTTTATTGTAGATTTGCGAGCTTGAGACTGTTGTACAATTAATTATAATGCCTTTCATTGCTTTCCCAGTATTTTAAAGTACAGTATTGTGTGTTTATATTTGTTTTTACAGTGTTACAAACAGGTGTTTAACCCACTTGCGAGTCCTGTCTAGTACTCATAGGAATTTTGGATACATTTGCCATTTACAGGATTAAAAGCAATTGCCGACTTGTTAAATTGTTGTAATTAAATATGGGTTTTGCGTCTTTAGCCCTGGTAACAATTGCAGGGTTGAAACATTAGAGGAGAAAGGACAGAGTTAAGTTTTTTTTTTTTTATAATTAACTTTTTTATTGAAAGAATAAACAAATAGAACATCGTAAGTTCAGCAAATCATATAACAAATCTCTCAAGTATCAACAAGATATATCAAAAAGTTTCTTTCAAAGTTTTTTCTTTTTTGGTTAGAATAACACATGAACATGTAAAACATATATATAAAGTCACACAAGGTCTTGAACATATATACATTCCTCAAAGCAGACATGTGTCTAGGAGGTACAGTAAGGTGAAACCATAGATCAAACATCAGGTCAACCCATAAAAGTAGTTCACACGAACCTTATTGTGGACCTCGTAGAGTCCATAAGTCCCAGCAGGAGGCCCATCGACGGTATCTTTCATCAATTTCAGCTGAAAGTGAGCTCATAGCCTGAATGAACCTGATTTTGTGAAGTACTTCAATGTGAGTAGGGGAGGTAAGTTTCCAGTGTTTAGCTATGATGCATCTCGTGGCCAAAAATATCTGTGTTGTTAAACATTGTTCTGATTTGAATAGCCCCGTAATTGGAAGGCCTAGCAAAGCTTCCTCAGGCTTTTGTGTTACTGTTGTCCCCAAAAGTGTTTCTAATAGGTCGTATGTTGCTGTCCATATGGGTCTTATTTTCGGACACTCCCACAGCATGTGAATCAGTGTACCAGTGTCTGTGCAGCCCCTAAACATGTGTCAGGGTGTGTTTTGTTCAGAAGATGGAGTCTTGCTGGTGTAAGGTACCACCTCATTATTGTCTTAAAAGAGTTTTCTTTTAGTGTCACGTTTAGTGAAGAGGTATTGGCTTGTTTTAGGATCTTATTCCATTGGCTGTCGTCTAGAGTTACCTGCAAGTCAGCCTCCCATGCAGTTTGGTAATGTGGTTTAACCCTGTTGGTGAGAGACACCATCTGATTGTAAATGATGGCTATATTGGCCTTACCTCCGGGATTGTTGATACAGCATTTCTCAAAGGGAGATTTGGTGTGATATTTGTTGATTTTCGTAGAGTGTGTTAGTGTCTCATTAATTGCCATCAGATTAAGCCACTCTCTATGTGGCACCTGAATTATGTCAGTGATAATTGACGATGTGTTGCTTTGTGAGGTCACCCAGGTATCTGCCACAATTGCTATTTTGTTCTTTATCCACCATTTCATAGGGGTAAATTTATTCAGGTGCTGACCTTTGTGTGATTGCCATAGTGGAATCAAGCCAGAACCCACGCTCAGGAGGTCCACCCTTCTGTTCAGGTCTTTCCATAATTTCAAAGAGTGGCTAATACAAATTGGTAACTCTCCTGTTCGTAGGTCCCGACCTAAGCTAAGCCATAAAACCTGCGATAGTACCCAATGCTTGTCTTCTAGAAGTTGCCTCTCTATGTCTGCCCACACCGGTATGGCCTCTTTTGTAAACCAGGTCGTGGTTTGAGCTAATCTAGTGGCCTTATAATACTTGATTAGATCAGGGAAGGCTAGCCCCCCTTTCTGTTTAGGCGCACACATTGTGGTTCTATTAATTCTTGGTTTCTTGTTATTCCATGCGAACTTAAAAAGTGTTTTTTGCAACACTCTAAGGTCGGGTAACCTGATCGGGGTTGGGATTGTCCTAAATAGGTATAATAATTTGGGAATCACATTCATCTTGATGGAATTTATTCTGCCCAACCATGAGATGTTAAGGAAGGACCACTTGGAGATATCTGCCTTGATTCTGTTAAAGACAGGAGGAAAATTTGCCTCGTATACCAACGCTATAGACCGCGGAATATGAATACCCAAATAAGTTATCTGTTTGGGTGCCCATTTTAAGGGAAAGCTGTTTTCTAAGTTCTGTTTCACCGTTTGGGGTAGTGTAATGTTGAGGGCTATGCTCTTGTTAGTGTTGATTTTGAACCCTGACACTGTGCCAAAGTCTGTGAGCAATTGGAATAAATTAGGCAGGCTTGGTATTGGATCTGTAAGTGACAGCATGATGTCGTCTGCAAAAAGGTTGAGCTTATGCTCATTAGGGCCAATCTGCACTCCTTTAATGTTTGGACAATTTCTAACTGCCGCTGCCAATGGTTCAAGACTAAGGGCGAAGAGCAAGGGGGAGAGTGGGCAGCCCTGTCTAGTTCCCCTAGTAATATTAAATTGTTTGGACACAAATCCCTGATATATAATACATGCTCTGGGATCGCTGTATAAAGGCATAATGCCCTTCAAAAAGCCGTCCCCCAGACCAAACTTCGCCAATGTTTTCCACATAAAAGTCCAGTCTATCCTATCAAATGCCTTTTCGGCGTCTAAAGATAGGAGCATTAGCGGGATATCCTCTCTGGTAGCCAAGTCTATCAGGTTAAAGATTCTCCTGGTGTTGTCGGGTGCTTCTCTACCTGAGATGAAGCCTACCTGGTCCGGATGGATCACGTCCGGCAACAATGGGGCCAATCTGTTTGCCATTATTTTGGAATATAGTTTGAGGTCCGTGTTGATCAATGAGATCGGTCTATAACTACCGCACTGTGCTGGGTCTTTCCCCTCTTTGGGTATTACGATAATTTTAGCCTCTAGAAATTCTGGTCTGAATGAAGAACCAGAAAGGAAACTGTTAAATAATTCTTGGAGGTGCGGTAGCAAGAGATCGATGTATTGTTTATAATAAAAATTTGTGAATCCATCCGGACCAGGTGCTGCATGTGATCTCGGGGCCTTAATAGCCTGTTTAATTTCCTCAGCAGTTATGGGGTCTGCTAGGGTCTCTGCCTGTGATTCCTCAATTTGTGGCAGCTGAATCCCAGAAAGAAATTCATCAATTTGTGATTTGTGAGAGTAGGATCCTGAGTGAGAGGGGGCGGAATACAGTTCTGTATAAAATTGTCGAAAGACATCAGCAATCTGGTCTGGTTTAGAGACCGGGCCTTTCCCTTTAGTAAATATCTTTGGGATGAATGAGTCCGCCCTCTGTGCTTTAAGCTTTCTGGCCAACATACTGTCAGGTTTATTGGTGCTCATAAAGAAGCTGGCCTGCGTACGTTGTAGCATGGAGACCACCTTCTTCCTGAGCACTGTGTTTAAGGTGTGTTTGTATTTCAGAATTTCATTGTAGATCGTAGGATCATGATTCCTGGCAAATAGTGATTGTAACTCTGTGATCTTGCTATTGAGGTCCCTAATTTGCACTCTATCTGCTTTTTTCGCTGCTGCTCCTAGCTGAATACAAACTCCTCTTATGGGCTGCCCACACTCCTCCCCCGTCTACCTCACCCCCACTATTGATCCCGAAGTATTCCACAATTGCACTGCTGATTTTTTCCCTTAGGACTAGATCGTTTAATAGACAGGGATTTAGTGCCCACGAGGGGGACCGTCCCGCTGGTAGAAGTCCAGACAGGGAGATCAGAACCAGGTCATGATCTGACCACGAAATGGGTCGAATGGAAGCTGCTTCTAAGTTTAGTGATAGGTGTTGTTGAATGAACAGGTAATCAATTCTGGAGTGTGACAGATGTCTGGGGGAGTAAAAAGTATACTCTCGATCAGTGGGGTTCATTATCCTCCAACTGTCTATCAGGCAATTAGATCTGAGAATATGTTTAAGAGCTCGGGTAGCCGTGGGAGGTGTGAGTTTAGTGGTAGCAGTTGATTTGTCTGTAGATGGATCTAGGACTGTGTTCATGTCCCCCCCTATGATCAGGAGGGAGTGCTCCCAGCCCATAATCAGATCTGAAATCTTAGTGAAGAATTGCTTCTGATCAGTGTTTGGCGCATATATGTTAAGGAAGGTAATTTTCTGGTCATGAATGGTGCCATGTACTGCCACATATCTACCCTCTGGGTCTGTCTGAGTGCGGGTGTGGCGAAATGTAAGCCTATTATGAATAAGGAGAGTCACCCCTCTTTTCTTTTCTGTTGCGGTGGAGTGGAAAGTTTGTTTATATGCTTTCCCCCAGTATTTGGGGACCGCTAGTTTCTTAAAATGTGTTTCTTGCACAAATATTACATCTCCCCCAAGTCTCTGATACTCTTTTATGGCAACCCCTCTCTTAATCGGTTCATTCAGGCCCTGAGCATTATGTGAAATGATATTAATATTCATGACTCACCGTTTGTCTGGGGCTCAAGGCCAAGCTTAGTAGAGCACTAAGGGTTATAGCCGCCTTCGAGTATCTAGTCTGATGAGCCTCCCGCTGGGACTCCGTCCAGAAACCACCTGCGTCACTTCACTGTGCAAATTGATGTAAACGTAAAGTAAAAAGTTAGGGTAGAACGGATGAGGAGAACACAACGATATACAGTGGTTGAAACTGCTTGTCAAGTAATCCGGCGTCAAATTTGTTGACACAAATTGATCAAAAAAAAAAAAACTTCTTTTTTTTTTAATTCTAAAAATAAAATTATACTAATAGAATATAACAAAACTAGGAACGTAGTATAACACTACTTCAAGGAGAGCGAGCGCTGTCCTTTTAATTAAATTGGTGAGTCCAGTAGTATTAGACTCCAATACTGACTGGATTCGCCGGGGGGGGTGTATATGGTGAAGCCCTTAAGGGACACTATCAATATCTATATAAAAAAAAAAGAAGAAATATTCTTCTAAAGTGACAGATAGTTATGCAAGAGTTTAACTAGTCATGTCTGTTCATATTTTTGGTCGCAAGTTTTAGAAGATCAAAATCAGAGGTAGAACCTAACTATAACATATCATATAACAATACATCACAGTGTTATTGGATCTATGGCACATCTGGCTGGTCAGGGGCCCTGTTTTGATGTCTTCTGGAGGGGAGGTTGGAACCTCTACCACGAGAATTAAGACCAGCTGTTCTTCCTCGGGGACCCTCTGTCAACTCCCTGACGGGTTGGCTGTCGCCAGAAACTCCAGGAGCATCTGTTAAAGTAATGCCCCAGGTAGCTAGAAGGGCCATCCCCTCCTCTAGGGTTCTGATGGTAAAGAACTTGCCGTCCCTGGCAATCAGTAGGCGAAATGGAAAGCCCCAAGAGTATTTCCAGCCATGGGCCAGGATGTTGTCCAGGAGTGGTTTCATCATTTTCCTCTTGAATAACGTTTGTTGAGCGAGGTCCGCAAAGACACTTGGTCTGTGCCCTTCGATGTCAGGGATACCCCCCCTGGATGCTCTCATGAACATTTCCTTAGTTGTATAGTAATGGAAGCGGGCGATGATATCTCTGGGGCGTTCAGACATGGTGGAACGACCTCCCAGAGCTCTATGGATCCGGTCCAGTCTGTATTGCTCAGAGTCCAGATTTGGTAGCAGAAACTCACAGAGCTCTGACATGTATAGATGGAGGTCAGTTACTGATTCAGGTACGTTTCTCAGTCTGATATTCTGTCTCCGAGATCTATTTTCTAGGTCTTCCTGAAATGTTAAGTGGCGGGCTTGCTCCTCCTTTAGCATGGAGATTTCTTCCTCAATCTTGACATGAGATTGTTTTAGTTTGTTATATTTCTCTTCAAGCGAGTCAGTTTTAGCGTCCACTCTTTTTATCTCGGACGTCAAGTCTGCTGAGACTTTTTGGATGTCCGCTCTGATGTCCTCCCTGAATGTGAGGATCAGGTCTTTGAGGTCTTGGATATCACCCTTAGTGCTTGGCGCTGTATGCTCCATCGTTGTTGCTGCCGTGGTTTTTGAGTTAGGCTGTTGTTTTTGAGATGCAGGGGGTGACGCTCTAGGCAAGTAATAAGATTGTATATTCTTGCTACTTTTTCTCGTAGCTACTCCAGCCATGACATAAGAAAAGGTATTTTGTCACTTTTGCGTTTGTAAGTGTCCCCATGTAACGGGCATATGGGAATAGGAAGTTACATCCTGGAGAATATCAAGTCTCTCATGTGAAACATATGCCCCATAAGCTTTGTGCTATCAGGAAGTCCCTTTGTGGTTTACCACTTTCCTCCACTAGATGGCAGTGGCAGACCAGGGAAGTATCAGATGTAATTGATAGTCTTAATTTCTTGTAGTAGTAAGTTAATGTAGTTTAAAGATCACTGATGTTATATTCCTGAAATTTCTCTGGGTAGTAGTGCTGTATATCTTTATTGCAGTACACTGAATATATGTGCACCCCATTAGACCCCAAGATATAGTAAGTTACCAGATGCTTCAGGAATTGTCACTTTGACCATCGGTCGGCTGAATTGTAGTGTGCTCTGCTCAGCACCAGCCACATTGTAGCTTGATCCGCCAAAGAAGGAATAAAATACTTTTATTGTGCACATGAGAATCTGTGAACTTCCAATGTAGGGTAGCTGGTGCCCCTTTTCTACTTTGACAGATAACAATTGTATCCACCTGCCTTTGGTGTCAGGCAGCTGCATGCACTTAGTGAAATCAGAATGGCAGTCAGTCACTGGGCCTAGCCCTGCCCTAGTTAGAGCATAGAGACCACAAGTCACAAAATGCCCCCTATCACAGGGGAGTGAGGCATAAGAACTTGCAGAGTTGTGTGTCACAGTTCCAAGGCAATGATAGTTGGATTCTTTGCCACAGCTGTAAATATTGACAACAAAAAATCAGGGCTTGGCTGTCGTTTGAAATAGGACTAGAACATAAGAATGCAAATCAGGCTCTAGTCACACACTTAACAAACTTCAGTAGACAATAGCAACAAAATCAAAGTACACTGGGTTGTAAAGGCCTAAGTAGGCTTGTCAGTTGTAGTGGATTTCAGAGGCACTGATAGGCATGTCAGTTGTAGTGGATTTTCAGAAGCACAGATATATATATTGCATTCCTGATTTGCATTTTTGAGCCTGAGCATGTAATTTTCGTAAGCTGCCACTTGGTGGTAGTGTTGAGCTGTCTTTTATACAGGGAGTAGTCATCAGCAAGCTTATACAACCAGTGTAGCCGATCCCTTTATCTCATATAACATAAACAAGTTAAGATGATAAGGGATTGAGGAAAAAAAAAAAGTAAATTCCTTGTCTTAAACAGTTCATTACATTTGGCTGTGGCAGTTTTGCTTCAATTGCTTTGCTGATTAGAGTCCAGCACCAATTAGGATTTAATAAACAGAGCTTTTAATGATGGTTGCAAACATATGTGTCCCAGCAATGAGATGCTGTAAAGGTACAGTCCCTGGGGTGTGGGGGTACAACTCCACTTGCTCCTTATGATCCCAGATTGGTGTAGAAGTTCATTGAATGCACTTTAATCCCTTTTTTTCTATGTCCACCAGTGTCTGTGTGTAGTTGCAGGGCTATTGCTAGCTTTACCCTGTGTTAGCTTTCAGTAGTAACCCATATAGAGTGCTTGTTAATTTTTATGAAGTGAAAAATTATATGTTGTGCTCCACTTTATATCTCCCATCAAGAGGCCCTTCCCTGGGTAGGTGAGCTGGGGTCTAGCTGGGGTAGGATGACATAAAAGGGTCCCCTTTGGGGTTTAGACTCACCAGACACCTTTCCAATAGTTGTTGATTGTGCCCCATCCAGTATCTTTCAGTCCAGTAGATCTGTGCTAAAGTGAAGTCCAAAAGTTGCTGCACAGTGCCAGAGCAATCCAGACTGTTCAGTCACTGCATCTGGTCTTGTAGATCAAAAATAATCCAAATTGCTTGGTAATTTCATGTTGTATTAAAGCCTTTTTGCAGGGAGCTTTGTAATTGTGCTCGACAGAGTTAAGTTTTTGATAACTGCAGGGATTTTTAGCCTGTAACTCGCAAATCAATTACTGGTAGCTAGAAGAGGCCAATTGAATATCAGTAACTTTTACGGGCTACATTATGGGCTTCAGTAAATACAATTTGGCCAATTGAATGGGGGCCTAGGTTCGGCTCTATACAATTTCCTTTTTTCTAGTGCGGTTTTTGGTTACATCTTTCAGTTTTTGGCATAGTAGGGCAAAGAGAACAATATCTGAGTTACTGTTCTATGAAAATAATCTTATCCAAGAACAATCAATATAGACTGATTTATAAGAAGATTCTGCTATAGTCCAAGGACAAGCGGGCATAAATACTGTTTTTCTATATTTTTGCCCGAAGACTTCAGTATCTGTGTATAGTGGACCCAGAAGGCCTCCTCAACCTTATACTGGACTCTTCCTATAATCATTACAAAAAAAACAACTGGACTTTAAGACCTGGACTTGTTTTTTTCATAACTTGGCTAGTAGGCAAGTCTATTGCTAGTGCTTAGTGAATACTGTAAAGGCAATCTGGGATAGTGTGTTACATGCACTATCCCAACAACACTTTCCAATGATCAACGCTTGTAATGGGGAATATAGCTCAGTGCAGGGGGTGCAAAGTGGGGGAGGTTAGAATGGTTTGAAGATTTCAACTGGGGGCCTGAGAGGATTTTAAAAAGAGAAGTTATATTGCTAACTCATTTGTGGAAATAGAAGAAAATATGGTAAACGTGCATTGAGTTTTATTCTAGGAGCATAATCACCAAACCTTCTGGGACAAGTATACATATATACGTATATATAAGGAAATTACAGGAGTGCTTTACTGATGAAAAATCTACTGCTACAAAAGAATCATCAAAGGCCATTTTCAGAAGCTTTCAATCATAATGAATATAGTCTTGTGTTATATATCCCCTTATAGTAATTGTTTTCTTTAAAGATAGTTTTATATTGTATTTATTGTTTTATGAATAAACATCAAATAGAAATATTATGTGAAAATGGGGACTTCATTATAATGTTTAAAACTGGAATTTGCCACCTAAATAATAAAATAATGTAGTAGGTTTATGCAAAACTCTCATGCTGTTTGGTCACATTTCTGTATAGAGATACATAAAAGGATTATACAGTGTATCCTCTTATTGATTTTTGTAACAGGTTGTACAGTAATCTGTAGATCATCACTATAGTACCACATATATAGTTTTGAGCATGCGTGTCGTTGCTAACGCTGCGAGTTCGCGTAGCTAGCCCGCAGCCACTACAGCCCTTGCAAAGAGAGGGCCGCAGTTGCTGGCAAGGAGCGCCAAAGGCGCTTCTTGCCAGCAACTGCGGACTTTAGGCCCGCAAATGCGGACCTTCGCGAAGCGAGGGGCCGCATTTGAGGAGGTGGAGGCTCCCACCTCGACAGCAAAATTTATGGACTTAGCATCCACAAATACTTAGAAAAAAAAACCATTACGACCTCGCAAAAATACGACCTTAGCGCCAGAAACACACGCACATTAAAACATTAAAAACACAGTAAATACACACAACAAACACATAAAAAGCTTACCTACAGCAACGGGGGCACCCAGGACCTCTGAACATGAACTTACACCTCAATTTAACTACAAATTCAAGAGTTTACACACATGAAAATCCCCTAAGCGAGAGAAAAAATGGCCGCAGAAAAAAACGAAAACGAGGCTACAGGACCCTAAACACGCGAAACACCACGAAACACATAAAGATTTTCCGAAAAAGCCGCACGAGGTCCAAGAACAAGGACGCAAAATCAGCCGCGTACCACACACATTAGGCGCCATTTTACAACACTAACTTACACAATGCTGAAGTACACAGCTATCCTAACGGATTTTCCTTGCGCACTCATACTATTTACACTACACACTGCACACATTGCTGACACTTACACAGCAGCTCCACAGCACTCAAAACACACATTGTATGCTGAAGCACCATGAACACAGATTGCCAGCTCTTCAACACAATGCTTCCTGCATATATTACTTCAAAATAGGTATATTCATTTATTAACTTATTAATCATTTCATTAGCATACAAAAAAACTGCGCCAACGCTGCTCATAGCACACAAACAACCAACAGCCTCGCAATCAGCGCTGAAGGCGCTCATTGCGAGCAACACGATGGCTCGCAATGAGCGCCCAAGGATCTCGGAACACCAACAAAATGAATGTCGCAACCAAACACCATTACCTGCCTTACAATCTTATTGCCGTAATTTTTTGATGGGCAAGTCGCTAGTTGACTATAATGATCAGATGAGATCTAAAAAGGTTGAACTTGATGGACTAAAAGTCTTTATTCAACCTCAATTACTGTGGGCCTCATTCTATTATCGGACGTAAAATGGCCGCAAGGCTGCGATTCCTTGCGGGGGTTCCGTTATCTTGCAATTCTATTAAACAGCGCCGCAAGGATCTCCTCTTACGGCCGGCCGTATATCTTGCAACCGGCCGTAAACTCAGAAATCTTTAAAGTCAAAAATAAATTCAAGACAGCACTATAAAGCTCTGTAAATGCTAGGGATCATATTGGGGGACATGAGGATTAATAGTAATCCCCTCTCAAGCTTGCACATCAGCCCAAATCCGAGTTTACATTAACTGTTTATTTGCCGGCCGCAGCGTGGCCGGGTCTGAGGTGCTCCAAGCACTCTGGACTTTTTACATGGATTTTTGACATAAATTAAAAAATATGTTTTTTACGGATTTGAGTGTAGGGGAATGTTGTGCTATGAATGCTAACACCTACAATCACTTTATAGTCTCCTCAGAGTGCAGGATGGCTTTATTTTGACTTTATAATGTGCTTAATTGGTGCTAGCGGGACCTTTTTCCTGCAAGTAAGCTGCGGCTCGCTTTTAGCCTTGCAGAGAGGGTTCCCGGAGCAATTGAATAGCAACCGGGCTTTTCTTGCAGCCGAAATTCTTGCGGCCGTTTTAGATCAAAGGCTTTCCTGCGGCGCGTGCGGCCGCAAGGGATAGTAAGGCGCCGGTCGCAAGCCTGCCGGAATCCCCGGCCGGAGGGGAATAGAATAGCAGAATAGCTTGCGGCCGGTCCTTGCGGCCCCGCATCTCCTACGGCCGATAATAGAATGAGGCCCTATGTAACTATGACTATGAAGTAAATTTGTAGATATCCACTGACAGACACTGTACCAATTCATCATCAGCACCATACAAGATCCAGGACTCATGAAACGTCACTTTTTTAAATAGATTTTTACTACACAAACAATGATCTTCGTCTGAAGCAAAATGCACCTTCACAAGGCTGGGATAATTGTGACAGGGTCTATCACCCCTCAAAATCACATACAAATGACTGACGGGCCAGTGTATATATTTTTCATGGTATATCTATTTTTTAGTTCACCTTTAATTACCATTGAAAACACAAGTGCAAATAATAGCAAATCAAAGCTTTAACCACAGAAAATGTTGCATTGCCCTGAGCACTGCTTACAGGAAGTGAAAGATTTTGACTGAGACAAAATTAATCAAGTCTTGCCAAGACAGCTTAATCTATCTCAGTAGAAATCGTTCACTTCTTTTACTACTGCTCAGGATAATGAGAGAGATGGGAGGAGTACAGACAGCTGTAGCCATTAATGATGTAAACTGTGTTTTTAAATGATACTTTCTGGCTAAAGACTTGCTTTAATGCTGTTTGCACATGTATGCAAACTAAAAAGCACATGAAAAGTGCATACGCTGGCCTTTTAAGAGGTTTAAGCATGCCTGGGATACATATAATGCTATGCTGAGGCTTAATTAAGCCAAATGGTTAGGTAGATAGAATAGATTGTCTGCATGGGCCTTTTTGGTTCTTATCATTCTTCACATCTATGTGTCTGTATTTCTTTGTGTTTCCTGCGGTCAAGGAGCACGAACAACTAAACAGCAAGATATATATATATATATATATATATATATATATATATATATATATAATACAGTGAGGGGAAAAAAGTATTTGATCCCCTGGTGATTTTGAATGTTTGTCCACTGACAAAGAAATGCTCAGTCTATAATTTTAATGGTAGGTGTATTTTAACAGTGAGAGACAGAATAACAAAAAAACAAGAAAAAAGCATGTCAAAAAAGTTATACATTGATTTGCAGGTCAATGAGGGAAATAAGTATTTGACCCCTTCGACTTAGTACTTGGTGGCAAAACCCTTGTTTTGTAGTTGGCCACAAGGTTTGCACACATCTCAGGAGGGATTTTGTCCCACTCCTCTTTGCAGATCCTCTCCAAGTCATTAAGGTTTTGAGGCTGATGTTTGGCAACTCGAACCTTCAGCTCCCTCCACAGATTTTCCATGGGATTAAGGTCTGGAGACTGGCTAGGCCACTCCAGGACCTTAATGTGCTTCTTCTTGAGCCACTCCTTAGTTGCCTCGGCTGTGTGTTTTGGGTCATTGTCATGCTGGAATACCCATCCACGACTTATTTTCAATGCCCTGGTTGAGGGAAGGAGGTTCTCACCCAAGATTTGACAGTACATGGCCGCGTACATCGTCCCTTTGATGCCGTGCAGTTGTCCTGTCCCGTTAGCAGAAAAAAAAAACAAAGCATAATCTTTCCACCTCCATGTTTGATGGTGGAGATGGTGTTCTTGGGGTTATAGGCAGCATTCCTCCTCCTCCAAACACGTCGAGTTAAGTTGATGCCAAAGAGCTCGATTTTGGTCTCATCTGACCACAAAATTTTCACCCATTTCTCCTCTGAATCATTCAGATGTTCACTGGCAAACTTCAGACAGGCCTGTACATGTGCTTTCTGGAGCAGGGGGACCTTGCGGGCGCTGCAGGATTTCAGTCCTTCACGGCGTAGTGTGTTACCAATTATTTTCTTGGTGACTATGCTCCCAGCTGCCTTGAAATCATTAACAAGATCCTCCCATATAGTTCTGGGCTGATTCCTCACCATTCTCATGATCATTGAAACTTCACGAGGTGAGATATTGCATGGAGCATCAGACCAAGGGAGACTGGCAGTTATTTTGTGTTTGTTCCACTTGCGAATAATCACACCAACTGTTGTCACCTTCTCACCAAGCTGCTTGGCGATGGTCTGGTAGCCCATTCCAGCCTTGTGTAGGTCTACAATCTTGTCCCTGAAATCCTTGGACAGCTCTTTGGTCTTGGCCATGGTGGAGAATCTGATTGCTTTTGTGGAAAGGTTTTTTTTTATAGAGGTTACGAGCTGACATTAGGGGAACTGGGGTAGAGGAGATCAGAATGGAGGACCTGTGGGGGGGGGGAGATCAGAATGGGGAACTGGGGGGAGAGGAGATAGGAATGGGGACCTGGGGTGGAGGAGATCAGAATGGGGGACCTAGGGGGGAGATCAGAATGGGGACCTGATTATGTCAAAAGTACTGACATAATCAGACCTCCAGGGAGGTTAAGGGCCTGACATCACTGCCAATTCGTCCCACATCTGTGTACTAAAGGATGGGGCTTGTTATGATTGGCCAGCCTATGGATAGAAACCTGTATAAATATGTATGTGAATAAAAAAAAAGGTGTATCAGTTTGGACTTACATCATTGCTTGTGTGAGTGTTATTCTGGAAAATAGTTCAATTTTTCCAGTTGAGTATTCTGTGTTGGGGAGTGGTCACAGTCTGTTGCTAACTGTTCCTTGTATCCTTTTCTGCTGGAAGGGCTCCCTGGTGTTTTCCTTGGTTCTGGTCCATCTTCTGCTATCGGAGGTTGAACGGACCTGACGATTCAGTGGGTAGCTTTGAACCAGTTTTTACCAAGCCCAACTGAAGTAGCAGATTGTGACAGATTCATAGGATTATTATATTACTTATGAAATACAGAAACCTTCCATGACCCTTTAAACCTTAATTACATGATGTAGAGATTACTTATTTATTGATTCAGTGCTTGATGGGCTATGCTTCCTCAGTGATTCATTGGTGGGACTGGTAGGGATCCTGGCTTATTTTTACTTGGGTCCGCTCTAAAAATCTCAGTAAACAGACTGGTATAAATATTATTCTATAAAATGTTATAACTGACATATGCCAGAAGGCACTTTGGTTTACAATGAGGCGGAAAACAAAACCTTTGAATCAACACAATAATACAGAAGCAGTCATGCTCCAAGAGTGACATTTTAAACTGCAGATTTGACTTTAAAGGTCAAATGAATGAACATATTGTTTAAACTTAAAGTGACATCGCAAATAAGCCGTATTGAAATTAATCATACACATGTAAATAAATATCATTACCATTAGTTGTGAAATGTTAGATAATTTTACTTGAAGGTTAGGTATTGGAAATGGACTCTGTCACCCAAAACCAAGTTGTTTTGCAGATTATTCTAAAAGAACTGGCTATATATTGTGTTATCCATTTTTTTAAGTAAATCAATCCTAGAAAATTCCATGTCTTTTCAACATTGTTTTGCAAACGAGCGGCTCATGCATTTTGATGTGTTAATTAGGATTACAGTCTGCTTGTCTGTCTCTGAAGTGGCCAAAATAAAGACCTGGCAGTAAGACCCCTCTTTCATCGTTATCAATTACTTTGAGCCACACATTAGCATACAGGAGCCACAAAATCAATTGTAAATATTTCAGACATGATTTATCGTAGAGAAAAATGGCTAGTACAAGGTATATACACTTCTATTGCTCTTTCAAATTAAATCAACTTTCTACCGGGGTGACAGTGTCCCTTTAAGCATAAATTAAAGGAAAAGATCATTCTGCTCTCTTAACTAGTGCCGGTAATTAACTCTCACAGTGAGGGTGATAGAGGAAGAAGAACATGCACAGCTGGTATCAAAATAATTAGATCATTTTAACACATAAAAGTATCTTTGACATATTTTGTATCCAACTGGACATGCTCATCAATGGCCCAAACACAAGGTGAATCTTGTTATGTAATATATACATAAAATACCTAACTTACAAGCTCAGTTATATGCATATACACTGAAATGTTTTAATCACAACCAATTGCAATTCAATATGTTTTTGAAATGTGCCAGGACAAAAGGACAACTTCTGACTGACATAGAGGAAGGTTAAATACATATTTATGAGGTTGCCAAAAGTATACATTCAGTGGCCCATTAATAACTACTAATCTTTATGGTTTGTTACATACCTCACAAACAAGTGAATTGTGCATTGTTCCCTTAATCTAGTGAGACTTAAGCTACTACGGTGCACTTTTTTCAGGACAGAGTCCTTCTGTGTCATGATATATTTACCGACTGGGGTGTTTCTAACTCCATTGAAATCACAAGATGGCTGTTGTCCATGTCACATAACCATGAGCCAAGAGAGATGCACATCATAGAATAACTCAGTCACTACCTGGTGATTGACACTGCAAGTTGTATCTGATATTAATTTAATTTACACACTAAAATCTATTATTGTATTTTTTTCCATTCAAATATTGTTTAAAAATAAATTGTGCTGTAAAGCTTTTTTTTTAAATATATGTACAGCCAGTTAGAGTAAATTACAAAATGAAAAATAAACTTTTCTGGTAGAAACTTACACTATGAATACAATTTATGGAACCAATTTACCAAAAAGCAAGGACAAAAAGGATACATAGTTCTGCTTCCTTGATAGCAGTAAAGTATGTGTGAAGTACGTTAATCAGATATTCATTCAGTTTTATGCTCCAGTTTGCTATGTGCAAATAAGAGAAATTTGAAATGAAATGGTCCAAAATACTGCATGCATATCTTGTAGAAGTTCACTAAATTAATTTCATTATACATATGATCCTGTATCCAATCTATAAATTAGCCTTACTGTGTCCATAAGATAAAAAAAACCTTGATATCCTTGGAGTGTACTTATCTCTTGACCATTGGCAGTCGGCATCAGGGTCTTCCATTACAATAAGTTTTAACATATAGTGGCCCCCTTTGACATCCCTTGTAGTAGCTACTGTGAGCTCTGACCTCGTGATACTTCATGGGTGTTGTAGACTCCTAAATGATCACTTAATTCAGCACAATTTCGATCACATCACAGTAAAGATCTCCTAAAAACATGATTAAATACGTTTTATATTTTTTTGTCACTGAGCAATTAAAATAAAATCTGTGTTTACATGTAAAACAGACTGCCCACATGCCAGACCCACAGCTACAGCTCTGTGTAGTAAAAGAAAACAAAAGGTTAACCCATCACAAATCCATCTGTGCAGAGCATGGAATGCTGGATCCACCTAAACAGGTCAGTTATTGGTTAACGGGTCAGTGCAGTCCTGAGTGCAGGGAAAAGCTATGAATAAATTGTGCTAGTTGGTAAATCCAGAACCTCTTGCATGGCTATAGGTGATGGAATATGTCATAGGTTTATTTGTATTCTGCTATATCTGAACCCTACAAATAGAATATATGACTTTTACACAGTAAAACTACATGATTAAAAATTCCAGGCACTGTATCCAGAGTTGTGAAAAAGATACACTTTGTTGAAAAATGTGGGATTACCTTGATTGGCAACCTATTTTATCTGAAAGCAGCAAATTAAAATCTTGGCCACGCTTTCCATTTAAACTTCTTGCTGTACACATAGAGAATTAATGTAAAATCTCGCCCTCCAGAGAGCATTACGCAGGCAGCATCAGACACCATCAGTGGCTTACTTGCATTGGTCAGCCGACTCTGTTAATAATTTTCAACAAAAAAAATATATTAATATGTACGATAATATTCATGCATAGTCTTTTGTAATAAAAATTAATGAATGTGATTCTTTTACCCTTGACCCGGCAAGACCCAAAGTCCCTGAACCCCCCAAAAAGACACAACACAACTGTTGGAGGTACAACTGGCCGCAGCGAGTTTTATTATTATAATATGAAAACGGCATATGTAAATTCACTACAATGGGGGAGGAGCCCCGGGCTTGACAGTAACCCCATCCCTTGAGCCCACGCTCAAGAGGTCAACCTCTGTGCCGTCGTCACACCTTCTCAGGGGTAGGGACAGCCCCTTCTCACCATTGGCCCGACAACTCCCCCCACCCGCCCCAACACAACTATTAAAACTCTGCGGCAACAAACCACATATCAACAACCATAAGCTCATCACGTGAGCAACAAATCTCACTGAATAATGACTTAATTATATTACAATATTTATTATTTACTTTTTTTTTTATATACACATTCTTTATTTTTTTTTTTATTTATTTTTTTTGAATATATGAAACTTAATAATCGCAAATGCTCTTATAACGGGGAGGGTGGGTGGGTGCCTGGTTCCCTGCCTGCCGCGGAGTGAGGCAAAATGGCGCCTGCGCTGGCCTAAGGGGGTGGAGCAACCGCAACATCTTGCGTGAGGCCCGCCCCCGCCTCCTCCGCCGGCACTTGGTCCTACCAAGTCAAGGACCCCCGCTGCGGATACCAGCTCACTGGTTCCACCCGTGGGGTCCTTCATAGTTTAAAAAAAAAATGAGAATGATACAGTTTACAGAGAATAGAGAACATTTTAAGCAAACTGGTAAGTATTTGAATTGACAGCAATAATCTGATTGGCTCAAAGGAGCAACAGGTGGGCTCACAGTTGGTTGAAAGCGCCATCTTCTCGGGTTCTGAGTATACGTACCCCTCATTGGACTTGACAAAAGAGCTATATGTTGATTTATACTGATTTGATTCCAGACCTATAGGTTGCAAAACTCTGCCCTAGAGCAGGGATGGACACACACAGGCCTGGATTTGAGTACATACCTGCTGCATACAGGTGAGAGTGTCGTTTATTCAGTCATGCTGATAGACTCCCCTGTGCACAAAAAGGAAATCTTCAAATCCAAGCGTGTGTGTGGCCCCCCTGGACTGAACTTGCACACCACTGCCCTAGAGGATGATTTGTCATGTACGTGAACTCTGCACAGACCTCAGTTACAGTGTTTGTGCCGCCATGACATTACATAAACAAACAATGAAAATGCAGGGATGTGTGAAGAAAGATGGCTGACAGGCTTCAGGCATGTATAAAATATTTATTAATCTAAAATAACCTGATAAATTAAGGTTGTCTTATGTAATACTAGTTAAGAAAGGGAAAGATCCTGGAGCTATAGTGAAAACCAGAATTTACTAGGTTATGACATACAACATTTTGCTTCTGTAGGAGAGTTTAAACAAAAAAAATACTTTTGTCAACAAGACTGCTGTGCAAAATGAACAATAGTCTTCAAATATGCTATTACTGGGCTGTTTTTCAAGAAGCAGAAAACTGGTAATTTCTTATAGTTAGAAATCCAGTTAGTTTTCTGTCTGAAAAATAATGGTACAGAAACATAAACTGCATCTTCTCCAGAACAGAGTCTAAAACTGTGTAATTATAAGCAGTCCCATCATGGAAGTAATATTCTCTGTGTGCTATAAATATGTATGGTGTTAATTCCTTGACATATAATTGCTGGGAAAGTAAATACTTGGATTCTTTTTTTTTTTTTGCTTGAAGAACATTAAGTAAAAGTTGTTTAATAAGAAACCTGAAGAAAATACGTTTAGGTTCAACTCATACTTCTGTATGATTACGCTGTGTCCACTAACACTGTATTATTATAAAGTCAGAGAAATCCTTTCTAACTCTTGTAAATGAGTGTGAGCAATGAAGGTAATGTAAATGGATAGGTGTTGCAAGTAATGCATTTCATTGACTTGAGGAGTGATGTCCGGATTCGTAGGTGTGGTGGGCTGGATTATTTTAGCTAAATATGCACGTGAGCCAGATAAAAAAAAAAACAAGAACAAAAATGTTCAGGAATAAAAATAAGAGGGCAGTATAATGATATGTCCATGGCAAACTAATCCTTCCACAGAAATGCAGCGTATCAATTCACCATGTCCTATCTACCTCCACAACAAAATAATAATATACTGTACATGTGCACTCTTTACCACAGCCGCAATGTGCATACCACATAAAACAAAGACACAATAGATCCAATAATTCATGATATGCCTAATGCAATAAATATGAAAAGTTCAAATAGTTTGAAACAATACAAACAAAAATATATAAACTTGGATTACAAATAATTAAAGAACCCACTGTAGCGCTCTAACAACAGGAGATAAATATTTTAATTATGTATTGGTCATTGATGAAATTCATAATCTGTGATTTGTAAAAGAAATATTCTATATTTAACTTACTTTTCAAACATCAACTTCTCAACCTCTAGTTGAACTACTTGTCTCCACTTCTTATGAGGTCATCAGAGGGTGGCACCAGCTATGACTGGGAGACAGTCCTAAATAGTCTGACCCAAGTTTATATCTAACCAGGAGCATATGCTCTTTATTGTCTGGAGAGGAGACTGGGTATATCAACTTGGTTCACCTTAGCAAAGACACCAGCTTTTACATAGTTATATAGTAACTGAGGTTGAAAAAAGACCTTTAACCCATCAAGTTCAACCTTTTAAGATCTCCTCTGATCTGCAATATCCAGATTAGTTGTTAATTGATCCAGAGGAAGGTAAACAGAAAAAACCCAAGGGGAACTTTAAATAAAACATCCTTTCTGACCCCAGATACTGGTGGTCGGATTCCTCCCTGTATCAATACTCCCTTTCTAATTAACCAGGATAACCCTGAATGCCCTTTTAATAAAAAATATACCCAGTCCATTTTTAAAGTTATCCATTGAATCTGCTGTCACCACCTCCTTTGGTAGAGAATTCCACAGATTAACCATTTCTTTCTTTAAGGTGGTATCTTTTTACTTCTAACCTCAAAGGATGTCCTCTTGTCAGTTGAAAACCTCTTGGCACACAAAATTCACTTTACAAAGCGTTATACTGACCCTGGATGTATTTAAATAATGTAATCATATCTCCTCTTAGATGCCTTTTTTCTAGAGAAAATAAGTTTAATTTGGTTAGTCTTTCTTTATAACTTAGCCCCTCCATTCCACTTATCAGTTTTTTAGCCCTTCTCTGTACCTTTTCCAGCTTTAAAATGTCCTTTTTATGAAGTGGTGGACTATAGGCTTAAATTCAGGCTTAACATACAGACAAATCCCTCCTTCCCTTTTACCATTTCCACCTGTCTTTCCTAAATAGCTTATAACCATCCAGATTAACAGTCCAGTCATGAGATTCATCCCACCGTGTTTTAGTAATGCCTATTAAATCCAATTTTTCATTAACTGCTAATAATTCTAACTCTCCCATTTTTACCTGGCAAGCTTCTGGCATTAGCGAGCATACATTTTATGTTATGAGTTTGTAGTTTTTAAGTGCCTGCCTCTGTACTTGAGTTACTAAGTAATACCTCCCTATTGACTATACTAACCCTGCCCCCCATCTCCTCCCTAATGAGCAGTTATTTCATCCCTTATCCCCTCTACACTTTCTACCCCATTACTTCTATCTCGTCCCTCCCCCCACCTACTATTTTAAAAACTCCTGCAGCCTTTCTACCATCCTTTGTCCTAGCACAAAAGCTCCATCTTCATTAAGGTGCAATCCATCCCTGCTATAGAGATTGTACCCAAGTGAGAAATCAGCCCAGTGCTCTAAAAACCCAAACCCTTTCTGACTATTTAGGACTGCCTCCCAGTCAAAGCTGCACCCAAAAGTGTGGAGATGCAGTACAAATGGAGGTTTCAAAG
This sequence comes from Discoglossus pictus, assembly GCA_027410445.1. Classification (NCBI taxonomy): domain Eukaryota; kingdom Metazoa; phylum Chordata; class Amphibia; order Anura; family Alytidae; genus Discoglossus; species Discoglossus pictus. The sequence continues at coordinate 313,720,640 of CM050167.1, forward strand.
TGATATTTCAAAGTAGGTTTAAAGCTCAAAGACATGGCACTCCATTCTTTTGCAATGAGTTAAGATTGTTTTTGACTTCTACTTAACCCCTGTATAGCACTATGTAGTATATTACAAATAAAGGATAATAATAGTAATGCTGAATATTTTCCAAATCACGGAATAGGAATTTTATTACATATCAATGCCTAATTAAAAAGTCTAGCTCCTGTCGCTAGTGCATTACAGTGGTTCTTGTGTAAACACTATCAAATTAAACTCAGTGTTAGACAATTAAACAATATAAGTATCATGTAAAGAATCTTGTTTTCCAGTTCTGTACATGCAGCTTACCCCCATTGTGAAGGTTTGTGGTGGCATTAGCGAGCATACATTTTATGTTATGAGTTTGTAGTTTTTAAGTGCCTGCCTCTGTACTTGAGTTACTAAGTAATACCTCCCTATTGACTATACTAACCCTGCCCCCCATCTCCTCCCTAATGAGCAGTTATTTCATCCCTTATCCCCTCTACACTTTCTACCCCATTACTTCTATCTCGTCCCTCCCCCCACCTACTATTTTAAAAACTCCTGCAGCCTTTCTACCATCCTTTGCCCTAGCACAAAAGCTCCATCTTCATTAAGGTGCAATCCATCCCTGCTATAGAGATTGTACCCAAGTGAGAAATCAGCCCAGTGCTCTAAAAACCCAAACCCTTTCTGACTATTTAGGACTGCCTCCCAGTCAAAGCTGCACCCAAAAGTGTGGAGATGCAGTACAAATGGAGGTTTCAAAGTGATATTTCAAAGTAGGTTTAAAGCTCAAAGACATGGCACTCCATTCTTTTGCAATGAGTTAAGATTGTTTTTGACTTCTACTTAACCCCTGTATAGCACTATGTAGTATATTACAAATAAAGGATAATAATAGTAATGCTGAATATTTTCCAAATCACGGAATAGGAATTTTATTACATATCAATGCCTAATTAAAAAGTCTAGCTCCTGTCGCTAGTGCATTACAGTGGTTCTTGTGTAAACACTATCAAATTAAACTCAGTGTTAGACAATTAAACAATATAAGTATCATGTAAAGAATCTTGTTTTCCAGTTCTGTACATGCAGCTTACCCCCATTGTGAAGGTTTGTGGTGGTATTGTGAACATAGCTTTGTGAATACCAAGAAGGCTGCAACGCCACCATAATAATTTTGCAGCCCCTTCTCAGACACAACAAATTAATGAATAAGGTTCACTGAATCATTGAGAAAATATCATACCAATTTATAAGTGCTTATTGGCGACAGGGTCAGACGTCAACATATATACCTTCAGTTAACTTAGCACTGGGGCCGCCGAGTAAAAATCTATAAAATATATGGCTTAATATTTTAAAATAGTATCATTTTGATGTAGTATAATACGTGCTGCGTTGTTCAGTAGGCCGAGTAAACTCTTTCCTCTTGCAAAGTGGAAACAAACATAAAATTATTAAAGAGAGACCTGTGCCATCAAGCTACGAGGAAAGCAGATTTACATCTAGATGTTCATGTTGGTTTTTTTTTAATAGATAAACTCAAGGCATTTTAGTACTTGTGTCTAGTATGCAACCTGCGTTGTGTAGATACTTTATTTCCAGTGTCATTGATATGCTATTCAGCTTAGTACATTTTATTGTAAACAGGCTGAAATATTTTAACCCAACAAACTCTTATCCAGTGGCATTGGACAAATTATTGATCACTTGGGCACACTGTTGTATTTATGTTGTATATATCCTATATGGTCTTTATTGCTTAAAGACCAAATTTGGCAATCTAAAGTAATCTAAATTAATATAACCTTGTCTTTTAAGGTTAACATATTATACCATCATTCTGAACAACTATTAATTAGTTTGTGTTTAATTGTTAGTCACGAAGGCAACAAAAATAAATGATGTCCCTGTGTCACCATGTGAGACTCAGATACCTGTCTCGGTAGAAGCATAACATTGCTAATTTTTTGCCTGTTTTTTACCTAGTGTGGAAGTATGCATTGGGGTTTCATGTTGAGACAAGCAAATAATGCCTGTGAACATTTAGAATCATAAATCTTACGTTATGATGGAGGTTATAGGAAGAACACAGCATTTTATGCTATTTGCTTTATTGCAATGTCAATAAAACACTTTTTATGGGCCTTTGGAGTAGGGTTTCTTATGAAAAGAACAAGGACTTTGGGTACCTCATATAAAACACTGACATGGATGTTTAAATTTAAACAGCACCAGGTGTCAAACAAGTCTGTTCAAAAGCATAAGAAAAGCATCTGAAGCAAGGCTATGAAGAGAATATTTCATATGGACACTATATTTTATCACGTGTCAACAAATGAAGCACAAAGAATAGAAGAAACACTTGGATTAATGTATAATATTTAATAACATGGATAAAAACTTCTATGAGTTAACATAAATGAGCTTGAGAAAACTTGGTAGGACAAAATGCATCGAGCCAGGAGCTTGAGTCTTCACCCCCTTTAGCCATTGTCAACCTGATTGTTCCAAAAATACCAGTCACCACTGTAGTGGATGCGGAAGGAAGGATTGAGCAGCATTGTTACTATGGTTCCAGTGTAAGATAGGAGGAAGACCAGGCAAACTCTTTTATGCTGTCACACAGCACAGTCTTTTATGTTAACAGACATAGTGCATATTAGTTTTAAGACATTTTATTAAATATTACACTTTAGCCAAGTATTTCTTGGATCGTATGCTTTTCACAGTGAATATTAAGGTTTTGGAGATTAATAAAGAATCCAATCACTAATTGGAAGCAGCAAAGACCATAAGGCTAACCACTTAAATTGTATTGACTAGGGCCCCCATTCAATTGAGGGCAATCCGGTAGCCCGTAAGTGAGGTTGCAAGTTAATTTGCTATTCAATTAGCGTCTTTTTGTGGGCTCCAAACAGGTTACGAGTTACGGGCCTGAAAAAATTGTGATGGTTAAACTCATAACTTACAGCCTCCCAAAGCCTTTGATCTTTCACTTTCGCAAGAGTTACAATGGCTAAAATCGCAAATCGCTATTCAATTGCTCAATTTCCCCAAGCCCGAAAATGTTTTCGCACCCGTAAAGAAGGAGAAAATCCTACAAGGGCTAGAGAGGACCCTCAAGGGGGCTAAACATCTTTTCGTAGCACTGTAAATGCAAATCGGACGCCTGAACCCAATTGATTGACATGTAACCTCCATGTTTTACTGCCGTAATAATGACAGTCTAATTTTCTATTGGCTGATTTGGGAGGTTACGGGCTTGCTTAATTGATCATGCTCCCTCCCTGAACTGCTACGAGACAGTTTTAGCTTTGGGATAGTAACTTGCGGGCTTGAGCAATTAAATAGCATTGCAATCGGAGACCAACGGGAGCCAGTAACACAACTGCAGGCATACAGCTGTCTGCGAGTTGAGGGCTTGGAATTGAATGTGGCTCTAAGCTTTTTAAAGGATTGTGACCAGTTGATGTAAATGTTTTATTTTTTCTCACCCACTACACTATTTGTGGGATAATCCATCACTTGGATTGGACAGTTTATATTTCTATTTTTCCACATTAAATATTTTAGTCTGCTACTTGTGTATATATGATTTTATGATCACTTTTTACATTTCTATTTTGATCTTTCTTGCGCTATTACCCTTATTGTGTTACTGTTTTTTCATAGTTAAATGTTAACTGATCTCGTAGATACTGCCCCATCAAGTAGAGCAGTCAGAATAAATTGGAGAAGCCATAAACACATTTTTTCTATTCACTATTTTACTCTTCACTATTTCTGTTTAAATGCTTTACTGCTTTAAATGCTTTTTAATGCTTTACTGTTATGCTATACAGTGTTAACTTGTATCATCAGCTTATATCTTGAGTTTGGGGAACAAAGAGCTAGAATGCTCTTAGGTTCTGAGAGCTCCTCTTAATACTTTGTTGTAGAAAAACATATCCACAAACCGACTTTCTACTACAAATCCCAGTCATGATACCAAAACACAGAGGCCTCTGATTTTCTTTAGTTTATTTGGACACGCGTGGATCAGCAACAGATCCACTACTGACAAATACATAAACAATACATCTCTTTTTTTAGATTTCCGACATATAGGAAATGGTATAACCCATTTTAACCCACTAGAAAAATGACACATTCCACCCACACCCATCTCTAGACCAAATATTCGATTATTTATATTAGTAGACCAATTAATGATTAGACATGTATAGATCACGTGCTGAAAGCAGGGACTGCGTATATCGTTCCATTATTGCAAACTTGTGTGCATAGGTCCAGTATGTTATTCATAATTATTCTTGGCTCTGGCCTTGTGGACTACCAAAATACATTTTGTTTAGACAATAATAAATAATTGTTGACTGTCACCTTAGGGAAACTGCTGAATCATTGAAAAGCAAAATTAACTGTTTCATACCTTATGTCCTGCAATGGAAAAGTAATGGTTCAAAGCTTAGATCTAGCCTAAAATCGCAAATGCCACAAAAGTGGTAAATGCTATATATATATATATATATATATATATATATATATATACACTAAATGATGTATGGATATTTGTATTTCTCCACAACAACTTATATACTCTCTTAAATGGAATAATGAATTTCTTTACAAAATTGCAGGGGCACAAAATGGTTCACCAGATTATCAAAATACCCCTTTATATCTCCAGTATACTCAGGACCCTATAAAGCATCTCCAGAGTGCCAGAAATAATTTCCAACACCATAACTATTGTCACAGAGGGAATCCTTTAGTAGAAATGTTCTTGTGCAACACCTAATGACACTTAATAGAAATATTGCATTATTGTATGTGCCATGATTTTAATCAGACATTTCATCTATTATCTTTAAGTGCGGAATTTGTAATGATGTTGCTTTGAAATAAATTCTAGAGACCAATTGTTGAAAAGAGTGTTCATTTGCTAACATCCCTGTTATTAATTGCAGATTACTCTGAAGTTATATTTGTTTCAGCAATACTTATATAATTCCTTTACCATAGTGATTATGATAATGGCCTCTGCACTGTATTGGTTCTGTAGTTGTCTTGGAGGTACCCGAGTTGTTCGATTTTGTATGCATTATTGGGAATTATTGCACTAAATAGACATAGATATGATGGCACTTTTAGGCAGAGTTTGCATTATTTAGCTAAGTACATTCAATTTAAATAATATTCACCAGCTACTGTAGTAAAAAAGTAAAAATTCACATGCTTTTGCACTGTTTGATGCATATGCATATTCTCTCAGTAAAGTCATGGATAGTCTGTGTGATCCTAATCAAAAAACCCTAGTAACTAGCGTGAATGTAAGTGTTCTACTTAAGCAAAGTTATATGAAAAAATGTATACTGTATGTGAAAAATTTGAGCATGATAAAAGCATAATTAGGCAGGTAAAATACCATAAATCTTTATTTAATTAAAGAAAAACAATGACAGGCAGACCCTACTCCCCTTTTATCTTCCCTCCTCCACTGATAGATAAGATAATTATACCCTCTACATAGAGTCATATATCCATTTAAATTGAACAATTAGGAAGGTAAAACTAGGCTAGGTAGAAGTGAGGTACAAGTAAACTGCAGCTTGTTTCAGAAATTAATATTCAAACTTATAGAATCATATCGTAAAATTAACTTGTTTTGAAGCCTCTAACATGTTACCACAGTCCTTAGGTTTTCATCTAGTCCTTACAGTCAGTAGTTGGTATCTGCATTGCATTGCAACACGATGACTTTAGCGTTGGTGTTACCAAGTAGTACTGTAGTAACAATCACTGTGGCAATATTGCTATGTGTTTCAACCACTATAGATCTTCTTCAGGAGTTGGCTTTGTTGTTTATAATATTATCTAAGAAACCTCAAAAAAGACCCACGTACCAGGGCCTTTTATTTTAATATATGATTCTACATCCTGTTAAATTGCACTTGAAGGCAAGTTATCTTTTTTTTTAAAAGTACTTGGTCGCAAACCCATATATTTAAATGAATGCTGTAGCTGGTTTAAAATAGTCTCTCAATAATATACAACACACAGTAAATGTTTTAATTAGTTTCTGCTGCTAGTTGTACAGTACCTTCAGCTTACCAATGGCTTCATTATGTGAGATATGGAAATTAAATAAAAAAACACACAGTTTGGATGAGGCAGGAATTTTAAATTCAAATAAATAATAAATAGTGGCTTTAAAAGTAATCAAGATTTTGTCCCTAATGCTGGATTTTGCTCAAAGATGTTTTGCTGTAGTTAGTAAGTGGAAGTGGGGTCTGTACTGTTATTAGTATAATGGTTCTTGAAAATCATATTAGAAAATGTTAGCAATTATTGTCAGCACATGCTTGATGAGTGTATCAAAAAGACAGAGTGACAGGAAAAAATAGCAGGTTTCAATGTAAGTTTACTGAAAATGTATTTTAATAACATTTAATTGCTAAATTATTTCTTATTAACTATTGTTTTAAAGGGACATGGAAGGATTATTTTATCAAGAAGTGCTTATAAACTCTGTTTTTTCTGCCTAAAATTGAACAAATAATCCCTGCTTGGGTCTGCCCTCTGCAGGGTATGCAGACAAACTGTGTAGTACTGGATTTGTAGCCTATCAGGGACCACATGTCAGCAGCACATTGCAGAATGTTGCTGAGAGACTACACTACTGTGTTTTAATGAGCTGCAGAAGGCAGCAATATTGATTTTATGCAGTAAAGACAGAGCTTTTAGGGACTTCTTAATAAAATAAAATATATGAAAGTAAAAATATACATAGATATATTATATACCTTGTATAATCCAGGAATTTTCCATATTCCTTTAAAGACATATCTAAATTTCCTGGATTATCAATGCATCTGGTATAGGGGAATCAGTAGTGTATGCAAACATGTTTTTTGCATGAAAAAATACCAAAATACACAATTACAAACTCACCCTGATTTTTGCGAAATCCCTTCAGTTTGCAAACTGCAGCTTTTGTTAGTTGACACCCCTGAAAATCCCTATTAAGATTAGCATAAAATTCATAATTAGTTTTGGCCAGCAGAGGTTAGCGGATACATTTGTATCATACTCTTGGGTTCCTGTGTTGTAAAGCAGCCTGGAATATTGTTCGGGAAAAAAACATACTCACAAAATACTTTTTACTCCGAAACCCAGTCATGATAACAAAAAACAGAGTCCTCTGGTAATTTTCTCATTATTAGAGTTTATGTAGACAAAAATGTGGATCGGTAGAAAAAACATCTAAAACGGCTGAACTGAACAGAAAAATAAACAACATAGTTTTTTATACTCGTTTACATAAAGACAATGGGATAATCCATGATCACCTCTTAGAAACATGGCATAACCCACTAGCAACAATGAAAGACTATTTACATTAGCAGATCCAATCAAAATAAAACATGTACTTTGATAAGATCTGTGCGTATATCTCATTTATATGGTACACTTTTGCGCAGTCAATAACGCATATTAGACCTTGGGTTTAGATTCTTAGGACAATATTGTTAATCCTATAAAGTTGTTATTGTCTCTAGCTGAGACTGCTAAGTAATGGGTCATGTATACTTAACTATTTCATAACTAATTTCTTACAAAATGGAAAATACTGGTTCACAGCTTACTTCTACATGATAATTGTTATATATATATACAAAGAAAATGTAAGGATATTTATATTATTTCCACAGCAATATGCAGTCTTTCTCTCTCTCTCTCCTTGTCCTCTAATTCTGTGAGCTCAGACCCCAACCAGCAGCAGTTAATTCCTCTGGTCTCTACCAGAAAGGTGAAACTCTATACCTAGCTGCTTTTCCTCTGTGTACTTTATTATGTAAACTCCCTGTGGGTTTGCAAAGCTGGATTTTAGTTTCCGGCATATAACTTTGTAAGTACGCTGAACTTTTCTATATAACACATCTTTTTCTGATAATCACTGCCAATTTCATTCCAAACATGTGAAACCCAGAAATCTTATATATACGTTTCGGTTAAACCATATTTGGAACCTTAATAGTTTGGGATATTTATATACTGTTTTTTTTTTACAGCTCACTGTAGCTAAATGGCATTACTTTTTCCATAATGGCGTAGGAACTATTGTTTATAAGGAATAACTGACAAAACATACTTGTAAAATTTAAAAAAATGATCAGGTAATGATGAAGCAGTTTTAGACATTAAAGGATTTTTATTTGTTGCATCAGAAAGACGGTATTTGAATTTGATTTTTTTTTCAAATAAAGGTCTCAGAGCACAAAAGCATGAGATCTACAGATGACATATGATGTTTGCAGTTCCTGTTAGTTTTAGTGAAGTTTAAACAGGTTTTACTATTTTTCATGAAAACCCAACTTAGTAATGTTTAGTAATGTTTAAAACAAGCACTTTGATATGCATAAAAATATGTTCCATGTCCCTTTAATATTTTGCACATGAACTCTGTCAGGAAAATATTATATTATCTCATACATTCTGAGCACTGATCCTTTTAAGCATGTTGTGAAATTGTATAGATGTACAAAAAAGTCCTATAATATTCACAGATAATGAAACGAACATCAATGCAGATTGTTACTTTTGAAAACCTATGTTAGATAATTAAAAAAGTTGATCTTCTTTGAGAAAACTTACACTGAAATCTGTTGTGTTCCTTTGAGTTTCTGAAGATCATCCTATATTTTCCAGGCAGCTCTAAGAAATGCCTCCTTCTGAATTGCTACCCTGCCATGGCTAAGGGGCTTGTGAAGCTGTTAGCTATACCATGTAGGCTCACCCAACATGGGCAGGTCAAAGCAGAGAGGTCAGACAAACCGTGGTCCATTGCAGAAAAAAACTGGCAACCCACTCCAGTATCTTTGCCAAGAAAATCTTATTGATAAGCTCAACCAGACACACAATGTGCCTGATGTGTTACGGCCCAAAGGGTAATGGAGAGTTGAATATGACTGAATGACTAAACAAGAATAGGAAGTGCAGCTTATTTCATCAGCCTGTGCCAGAAAATTGTGCGCTACAGCTAAGTTGGCTGTATTCTGTTCCACAACCTAAACATGGGTGGAAAAACAACTAATTTCAATATCAGTTTTCTCACAAAAGATAACTTTATCAAATCATGCTTAATTGAAACATGCTTAATTGAAACATGGCGAATCTGGAAAATATATTAAAGAACAAAAACATCACATTGGTCAACAGAGACATTGACCATTAGACCATAAAGGAGATTACAGCATTCATTTTATTATATCATTTTGAGACCAAATACCTTTAAAGGAAGATAACTTGCCTTCAAGTGCAATTTAACAGGATGTAGAATCATATATTAAAAGGCTGTGGTACCTGGGTCTTTCTTGAAGTTTCTTAGATAAAATTAACAACAACAAAGCCAACTCCTAAAGAAGACCTTTAGTGGTTGAAACACATAGCAATATTGTCAGAATGATTGCTACCATGGTACTACTTAGTAACACCAATGCTAAAGTCATTGGGCCACATTCAATTCCAGGCCCGTAACTAGATCGCAGACAGCCGATTGAGGGCGGGAACATGATCAATTAAGCAAGCCTGTAACCTCCCATTTCTAAAAAACAACCAATAGGAAATGAGACTGCCCAGCAGTAAAACATGGAGGTTACCCGTCATTCAATTAGATTCGGGGGTCCGATATGCGATCAGACTCTCAAGACATAGAAAATACAGAGTTATGAAAATTAATGCCAATACTGTTGTAGTCCATATGGGTGACACATAAAATTAAAATGTATTTCCTGCCAATTTGCGGGCTTGAGACTATTGTGCAATTCATTCTAATGTCTGTCATCGCTTTCCCCTTAATTTATAGTGCAGTATTGATTTATTACTTGCATTTACAGTGCTAAGAATTGGTGTTTAACCCCCTTGAGGGTCCTCTCTAGCACATGTAGGATTTCCTCCTCCATTTACAAGTGTGAATACATTTGCAGGCTTCGGGGAAATTGAGCAATTGAATAGTGATTTGCGATTTTAGCCTTGCGAAAGTGAGAGATCAAAGGCTTCTGGAGGCTGTAAGTTACGAGTTTGACGGACGCAACTCGTAAATCATAACACGATCGAAGCTTGCAAAAAAGACGCTAATTGAATTGTTAAATAGCTTGCAACCTCACTTACGGGCTCCCGGATCTCAAATTCTGCAAATTGAATGTGGCCCATTGTGTTGCAATTACACGTAATTTGTTTATACTGATTGTTAATACTTAAAAGTTATGCAAGTTGGACCATTATGGCAGAAAAGAGGAATGCTCTAAAGGGTTAGTCTAGATCAGGGGTTCTGGAGAGCGCTACACAGGCCTGTATTTGAGAACATCTTTTCTGTGCACAGGTGAGTCAATCAGGATGACTAAAGAAATGATTCACTCCCCTATACGTAGCAGGGATATTCTCTAATCATGGCCTGTGTATGGCCCTCCAGGACAAACTTGTCCACCCCTGATCTAGACTAACCCTTTACAGCATTCATCTTTTCTGCCATAATGGTCCTACTTGCATAACTAGATTCAGTCTAGTCAAATGCATCCCCTAGAAAACATACAGATGAATAAAATAACGGAATAAGTTGCAATGCCTCTGCTTTATACTAACATGCACAAAATGATATAGTGCAAGTTGTAAGCAAAAGACAGTGATGATTCTGTGGTCTATGATTTTGCTATTTATAATAAATAATTTCAAATGGCTAAAATAATTTTGAAATATAATCTATATTATTGAAGCAGTGTGAGGGAACAAAAAATAAATTCACTTTACAGATTAATTTATATATCAAAAAGAACCCATTTTCGCATTGGATCTAGTAAACACAAATTAAATTAAATAAATACACTATACTGCAGTACTATTTTATATACATATATTGATTGCTAAAGCACAAATTTTCTGGTACCATACAATTATTAACACGGTATATCACTATTAATTAAGAACTATAATGATATTTTCTTACCAAAATAAAAATGTCAGGGGAGAGAGTATGATAAATCAATTTTCCTTACTTTTATTTCTGATTTCATTTGTGTTCATGCTTCTTCATGTGACAGCTCCTCTGTTCCAACCAATCACATTTTAAAAGAATAAAATGGGATATTGTGATTCATTTGGATACCTACTTGATGTACTCACTGTACAGTGAAAAACTAATTTAATGTTTCTTAATCTCCTCTCAACAGTGCTCATATATTCCTCCATGCGAGAGAGAAAACCAGAAGAATTCCGAAAATGTCCTTCACTGGCAAGAATACTGGAGAAAGGAAATTGGATTCCAGACTTTTATCTGCTACTTTAATCAACATCGAAGGTAACAAACCAGTGTTTTACATGGGGTATATATCTGAGCAAAGTTACTGTATTAATATCTGGCAACAGAAACTGAAGCTTATCTGTATTGTAAATATCCAGCTATTTTCATTACTTACATCACTGCAAGAAAGGGATCAATAATGTTCTCTCCTCAGTAATGCACATTTACTGAAAATACAAGCTTTTCTGAATTGGAGGAATTTGATATTAAATATTTACTCTGTATCGGAACATAATGTGTTTACAAACCTAACTGCACAGACAGACATGTGCTGCAAAGCTGCATTTCCACTAATAATAATAATAATCCCAAAGGACTCATGCCATTGCTCCAAATTGCGTATGGTTATCAATGATTCTAGTTTCATTCAGGGAAGTTGCTTACCCAATTACCTACAATGTCATATTTGCATAATATGCTCCACAAAACTGTACAATACTTTATTTGCCTTGAGATTATTAAGAACATTCACAGTGTTTGGATGTATTTCCATAACCCCAGGATCACGTTTCCTTTCTGCACTCTTATTTTTCCTTTGGTTATGTTTATTTTTTATTTATTGGTGACAGAAGCCGAAGTACATAATTACATAGTTACAGAAAAAAGGACTAATAGTCCATCAAGTTCAACCTTTTTAGATCTCCTCTGATCTGCAATATGTGAATTAGTTGGTAATTAGTTGTTAATTGATCCAGAGGAAGTCAAACAGAAAGTAAGTCCTACGGGCTTGGAGCTTGTCAGACCCACAATGGCTGTGGGATTAGCCTCCGTCAAGTCCGTAAATGTCCCAAAGGGCTTACTTACAAATTGTAGCATTAATTAAGCAAATAGAAAAGCCATCCTGTAGTTTTATTAAAATTTAAAGTGATGTTTGGTCTTAGAATTAATAGCACAGTATTCTCATGGTCGCAAATCACGCAAAACAAATAATTTTATTTCATGTTCAATTTCGTGTCACAACCATCATGTATACTGCTCCGGTGTTGGAGGTCATTCACCCTCCAAGCCTCTACAGGCTGAATAACGAGCTACGGGCTTGGAGGTCATTCAAGCCCGTGGGACTTTGGATGGAAATTAAGCATGAAGTAAAATATTTGACTTGGGTGATGTGCCAGCTTGAGAATGTTTTGCTATTAATCCTCATGTCCCCCACTGTGTTCCCCATCATTTACAGTGCTTTACAGTGCTGGATTGAATATATATTTGCAATTACAATGCTTTGAGTTTGTGGCCTTCAACCTCTAAGCCCGTATAGGTTTGAATAATGATTTACTGGTTTGGAGGTCATTCAAGCCCGTAGAACTTTGGTTGGAAATTAAACCTGAAATGAAATATTGTATTTTGGCGATGTGCAAGCTTGAGAATGTTTTGCTATTAATACTCATGCCCCCCATTGTGTTCCCCATTTACAGTGCTTTACAGTGCTGGATTGAATTTATATTTGCATTTACATTTAGCCAAGTTTGTGGGTTTGAAACACGATTTACAGGATCGCGGCAATGCCAATGGCCGATAGCATTGTTTTCGATTAGCCACAAAGGACACGTCCTTGCGGCACCGCCCAATTCAATAGCACCGTAGACGTAGCGATACGCAGGCCCGTAAACTGATAGCAAGGAATCGCAGACTTGCGGACGATTTACGGCCCCAATTTGAATGAGGCCCTAAATGCAGGATAAATACTCAAGCCTATTGGAAGACTAGTCTCAAATTTGAAAGATAACAATTACAGCAATGTAATTGTGCTAGTCATTTCTTGATTCTGAGCTGACGTCAGTGATTATTTTCTAGACTTACTTCACAAGCTGCCTCTACTACTTAAAGGAGATATGTGGTTATAAATATACTCTTTTTAATAACTACACTAGGAAATTGGCAAATCTTTTTGTATTGTAAAAAAATAATCCAAACTCGAACTTACTATGCTGCTGTAAAATCTACCATTTTGTATTCTGCTGACCAACTTCCTTGAAGCTTCTATGTGCTTGATGGTAATGTGGCATCGACAATTGCTCCTGCTTTCATTAGATCAAATGGAAACCAACTTTTTTTTACAAGCATGCACCTTTCTGGGAAAGTAGCAGACTGAATCATCTAATAAAATGGAATGTAACCCTTCTGTAAGGAATAAATACATCTAAAAGTTAAAAATGGAAGTGTTGTATTTATTTATTAAATAGAAGAAAAAGGTATAATCTGTATCTTATTATACCCTTGGTGCTTGCACCGCTATTATCTAAACAATAAAAATAACTTTAATGGGATATTTTAATCCGGAAATAGCGCCGCTTAAAAGTTATAAAAATTGGTGCACAATATAGAATAAATGAATACTATATGATATAAGAATGAGGATAGATCAGTATCATCACCAATATAGAGATCTGGTCATGAGAGGTACCCTAAATAAAGGGTTAACGTATTCAAAAATAATAGATGAATGAAGTATTAAATCCTCATATATCAGAATAAACTGATATACCTGAAAAAGTCAGGTTATACTGATAATCATCGGATTATTCTATATAGAAAACACTATAAAGAAAAAACGAATGTAAAAAAAAAATATAGAGTGAAACAGAGATCATAAATAAACTGGAGGTATCAATATATATGTAAATAACAATATCAAAGATATTAGGGACACTGTGACTTTAAAAGGTAATGAATGATAATGAATGATAATAGAAGCTGCAGATAACATATAACAGTATAACAATATAGTGTATTGGCAAAACGTATACTTGCTGTTCAATTGCTATGCTTCATGTGTAATAACATGACTTGTCCCATCAATTCACTATGTTAGATTGGTCCTCCAGTGGTCTCTGTCCTCTATGACTACTGATAAAAGTGCCAACAGGCCGTTTCGTCCATCCTCGTGGACTTTCTCTAAGGCTGTCTACTCTATATCTTGTTTTTACATTAGTTTTTTCTTTATTGTGCTTTCTATATAGAATAATCCGATGATTATCAGTATAACCTGACTTTTTCAGGTATATCAATTTATTCTGATATATGAGGATTTAATACTTCATTCATCTATTATTTTTGAATACGTTAACCCTTTATTTAAGGTACCTCTCATGACCAGATCTCTATATTGGTGATGATACTGATCTATCCTCATTCTTATATCATATAGTATTCATTTATTCTATATTGTGCACCGACTTTTATAACTTTTAAGCGGCGCTATTTCCGGATTAAAATATCCCATTAAAGTTATTTATATTGTTGTATTTATTTGTTTATTTATTTATTTTGCATTCTAAAAAATTGCTTTCCCATTATCAAGTTGAACAATTTGTTGTTTTTCTGCCTTTCAGTCGGGTCTTCATGACTTTTAGCACAACAGTTCTGCTTCTCTGAGCTCTTCCGTAATACTACCTATCCATCTTTTCCTCTGGCATCCACTCATCCTTTTGCCTTCCATCTTTCCTAGCATCACATTCTTCTGCAGTGAATCCTGTATTCTCATTATGTGGACAAAGTACTTTTAGTTTTACTATCAATCCTTCCAGTGATCAGCTCTGACTTTATTTAATTGAATGTGGACTTGTTTGATCTTCTTGCAGTGCCGATAATTCTCAATAGATTCCTCCAACACTGCAACTGAAAAGTCTCTGTAATCTTTTTTATAGTCTTGTGGTCATTGTCTTTGTTGACAATGTGATGTTCTTGCCTTTTAATATATTTCCCAGATTCGCCATGGGCTTTCCTACCAAGAAGCAAACATCTTTCAATTTCCTGGTTGCAGTGATATTTGTGATTCCAAGGATTATTAAGGCAGGTTGACATAATCTTTTTCTGCTTGCTGTAAGCATTAAACTAGTGTTAATTCTTCTTTCACCTTCATCAGAGTGGTATCCACATATCTGAGGTTGTTGATAATTCTCCCAGTGATTTTAATTCCATCTTTTGAATTATCTAGCCCAGCATTCCACATGATGTATTCTGCGTATAAGTATTATTATTAGCGTTATACATACAGCCATACTCTATTTTAACTGTTGCTTCTTGGTCCCTATGCAGATTTCTCAGGAGGCAAATAAAGTAACCCTGTATCCATATTTCTTTGGTAACTTGCCACCATTTGTGGTCCACAAAGTAAAAGACTTGATAGTGAAGCAGAAGTATATATTTTTATGGGACTCCGTTGCTTTCTCCTTTATCCAGCGAATGTTGGCAGTTTGATTTTTGATTCCTTTTTCTGAATTCAGCATTTCGCTTTCCGTAAGTTCCTGGCGCCTAGCTTGCTCATATGTGAAATGAGTGGAACTGTTTGATCATTTGAGCACTCTTTGGAAATTCCCTCTTTTGGAATTGGAATAAAAAATGTACTTTTCCAATTCAGTGGCCACTGCTATGTTTTCCATAT
Source organism: Discoglossus pictus (assembly GCA_027410445.1). NCBI lineage: Eukaryota > Metazoa > Chordata > Amphibia > Anura > Alytidae > Discoglossus > Discoglossus pictus. Next base: position 313,736,395 of record CM050167.1, read on the forward strand.
TTGCTGGAATGTTGCATGCAGCACCTTGACAGCATCATCATGCAAGGTTTTAAACAATTTAGCTGGACTACAATTACCCCCTGCAGCCCTTTATTAGCAATACTTCTTTGTGCCCATTTAACTCTCCCCGATGTCTTACTCTAGATTAGTGAACTGGCCATTATTACAAGTATTATGGTGTCCTTACTGTATAGTTCTTCTGTAAATTTTTGCCACATCTTCCTAATTTCTTCTGTTTAGGTTCGATTCCTGCCATCTTTGTCTTTGATCATAGCCCTTGGTCGCTCTAATTTTCTTGAAGATATCATTTCCATGCTATTATGTTCTTCCATTTCTTTGCATTGATCATTTAAGATTGATTCTTTATCTCTTCTCTGGTATTCTGCATTTTATTGAACGTATCTTTCTCTAACACTGTTACCCTTTTCTTTCTTTCTTTCTTTCTTTCTTTCTTTCTTTCTTTCTTTCTCTACTATTAAAGCCTCAGCATCTGCCATTTTGCCTTCTTAACCTTTCTTTCTGTTTAGGATGTTTTTTATTACTACTTCCTGGAAAAAAGTCGCAGTAGGATATCTAATGATTGTCTGATGTGAAGTGGCCCATTCCAGTACTTTGTAGTACATTCAGTTCTGCGATTTAGAGATCCGTAAAGCCCGTAAGTGAGGTCGCAAGCGACTTTGCTATTCCGTTGGTGTCTTTTTGCAGCCTCCGAATGGGTTATGAGTTACGGCCTTGAAAAAGTCGCGTCAGTCAAAGTCATAACTTACAGCCTTGAGAAGCCTTTGATCTATCACGTTCGCAAGACTAAAATCGGAAATCGCTGTTCAATTGCTCCAATTCCCCAAGCTCACAAACGTATCCACACTTGTAAACCGCAAATGGAGGAGGAAATCCTTTGTGTGCTAGAGAACACTTGCAAGGGGGTTAAACACCAATTCATAGCACTGTAAAATCATGCACTGTAAATAATGGAAAAAGCAATGATAGACATTAGAATTAATTGCACAAAAGTTTTTAGTGTAATTTTGGGGTTAAAACGATTTTGGGTATCAATGGGTTAATACATATCAGACCACCATATGGACTAGAACAGTATTGGCATTCATTTTCAGAATTCTTTATTTTCCAAGTTTTGCGAGTCTGATCTCATATTGGACCAGGGAATCTGATTGAATGATAGGCAACCTCCATGTTTTGCTGCCGTGATTCGGACAGTCTCATTTCCTATTGGATGTTTCAAAATGGGAGGTTACGGGCTTGCTTATTTGATCATGTTCCCGCCCTCAGCTTGTTTGATCTTGTTTAATCTTCTTGAAGTGCAGAGAATTCTCAATACATTCCTTCAACACTGCAATTGAAAAGTCTCTGTAATCTTCTTTATTGTCTAATGGTCATTGTCTTTGTTGACAATGTGATGTTTTTTTGTTTTTTTTTAAGTGCATGGTTCACGGTTTTGGCGTCAAGGTCTTGAGCAATTGTATAGCATCGAAAACGGAGGGGAACTGGAGCCCACAACTCACTCACAAACAATCGGTTTTCTGCGATCGAGTTACGGGCCTGGAATTGAATGTGGCCCTTAGTCTTGATATCTCAAGCGTAACCTTGCTGAGATTAACCTGATGATAGTTACGCTCCAGGTTCCTATAGTTTATTGTTCTTTACAACATCAAACTTTCTGTTGGGGAACAAAACCATGTGCTGTTAGGCTTCCTTTCTGCTTTGATCCAGCTGTATCATAAAATCTGTGACTAAGTTATACTTGCCTTCAGTCTATCTCCAGTAATACTGTATAGGGAACATCTTCTGACCTGAGGGGCTAATTTTTGGTGTCATTTGGACATGTCTCTGGTCGTTAATGTCCTTGAGGTTTTCTTGGCAAGGTATTGGAGTAAGTTGCCATTTTCTTCTCCAGTGGGCTGTATTTAGTCTGATCTCTCTGCCAATGCTTGTCCATCTTGGAATACCCACATGGTATAGTTAATAGAATCATTGAGATTTAAAAGTCCCTTCACCACAGCAATGTAACAATCGAGTAAGAGGCTTCATTTTTTAATATGGTGTAAATTGTGATTAGCAGTACTTAACTTTTTAGCTTTCAGTAAAATATATTATTAACTGAAGTGATTTGGCACAGATCTACATGAAATCCATTTACTCTTCGACACTTAGTGACATATCAAACTACTTACACTTGCCATCTTCTCTATCACAAGATATATAGTTCAGCTAGTCTGAGCCTTACCCCTATGCAAAAGAGGTGTAGGACTTCTAACTGGTTATCTGCAACATTTTAGCTGTAGTCTGCTATACCTATCTGCTATACATGTTCAACTGTATTAACCCTTACACTCACACCCAGCCTTTGCCCAGGTCTGGGCTCCTGTAGGTTTATATCCATGCGTTGCTTTATCTACCTTTATTTGACTGTATTTGCTACATTTTATTTCACAGTCAGATTTGCTATTGCCCTCAAAGCCTTTTGTGATCTGAAATACAACAGATGTGACCTTTTTAGCTTTTCACTTTCTAAATCTATGCTGTGGAAAGCTGAAATTTCCAACTTAATTATGAAAAAGATAAGCTAACACTAAAGTTTGAATAAAATAGTTCTTATGAAAAGCATTGCTAGGACTCTTGGTACCTGTTTGTAACACAGATATTACTATATTTTAGTATACTGTATGTCTAACAGAAAATATGCTGCCTAATTTGCAGGCCACTTTCTCCCACAGTGCAAAATAAGTCCTTACCCACAAATGTCACCCAAGGCTACCTGCTGCCACACCAAGCATTTATTCTAGATCTTGATGGATTAAAGGACCTCTGCAGTTCCAAGATGAAAGACACTAGTTTATCAGGAATGTACCAAACTAACATTATTAGCATCTATGTAATCTGTGGACAGATTTTTTATGGTAAAAAATCTGTGGAATGTGAAAAATGTTGGATGATAGGTTGTGTGTTTATGGTCATCAGTGGAGGGAGGAGTGGGGTTGGAGGGAACAGGCATAAGTCTGGTGCCTTTGTGTGACAATAAAATAATATTAAAACTTACACCTTACCCCTTACCCTCACTGGCCCAGAAGCAGACACCTTGCATCATCATTAAATTCAACCATAGCTCACCAGTAATGCAAATGATCATTTTCCACAAGTGTATCATAGATCCCTCCAGGGTCCTGCCGAGCCATCAAAACTTATTTTTTCTTGATTGATTATGATTTCAGTCAGACTTAAAGTTTTCAAAAGCCACTTATTTAGTTTTCTTAGATATTTTTACAATTTAAACACCACCTTAAAACATGCAGTAGATCCCAAATCTCCTGTCACTATATTAATTTTTTGTCATTTGTATATACTATTGCTCACTTTTTTACACCCAAAACATTTTAGAATTATAGGAAAGTATTATTATCCTTTATTTGTAGCCTGTCAACATATTCCATAGAGCTAATTAGTACAGTTGGCTTTCAGTGAAGGATAGAGAAGATTTAATGCAATTTGGCACTGAGCATTTTCCCCTTACATTTAAACTAGGAGATAGTTATCCAATGTTATTATTGGCAAATGGTCAATGAGCACAACCTCAACATTGTTTTGTATTTAATTTATTCCCAGAAAATTTAATATGAGTCCACATGTGATAAGTAGCCCATGGTACTTAAGTGTGGTTCTTTGCCATCTCCTATTTTTTGTGTCAGAGAGGGATTACATTTGCATATCAGGAGACTGTGATTGCCTTCCTAGCAAAGACTAACATGAGGATGTCTGGCTGTGTATGGGTACATACAGTGTTGATCTGGAGTGCAATCACATCTTATTTTATTATGCATTATATGTCTCTCCCCTTGCTATAGAAAGTTACTGAGTTTTGTTTTTCAGTGTGAAAAAAAGTGATTCAAATAAAGACGGCTAAGGATGTCGTAACTGAAAGTGAGAAAGGTCTAAATGAGAAGGCTGGGTGTTGGCACCCTTCATTGTTGAACTAGTTCAGTGAATCTATTATTTTTTTTTGTACATTCCACATTATTCTGCCATTGCCCATGTCTATTTATACAGACTCAGTTTTCGTAAACAATCAAACTTTTCTTCAATACATTAACAATAAGCACTGAAATAAAAGTTAGCCATGGGAATGGTACGGGCAGTTAATTTCCTCTACTAGCAAAACCCTAAGGCCCTCATTCAATTGCAATGTGGCCAATTGAATAGGGCTCTAAATAAGCACATAACATATATTTTTTAAATAAGTTTTTAGTTAGTGAGCATCTATCCAAAAGCAAGGTTTTCACTAACTAAAAACTTCTTTAAAAAATATATGCTATGTGCTTATTTAGAGCCCTATTCAATTGGCCAAATCACAATTGAATGAGGCCCTAAGTATGCAAAGCAGATTTACATATAAAGGGTTTTGCTAGTTGAGATAATTAACTGCCTGTATCATTCCCATTGCTAACTATTATTTCAGTGTTTATCACATATTATAATTGTCAAAATGCGATTTGTCGTCACGCTTTGCGACAAATCGCAGTTTGACAACTATGATTGATCGCAACCTCACCGCTGGGTCTCCATGATGAGCTGATTAATAAGTGACACCCAGCCATTACACAGCTCCTCCTTCCTTCCCTGCACATCCTCCACAGCAGCCACTGAAGTGACCTCTGCAGAGGAGCAGAGTACCTACTAGCCTCCTCCATGCCTACAAGAACATGGCCATCTGCCAGACCTCAGCACACACAGGGACGCGATCGCGAGCCACTGCAGGGGTCCTGTGTGTATGTTCACAAGACACAGACATGAAGCACTCTCTCTCCTGATCACTCCCCCTCTCTCTGCTCTCTCTCCTCTCTCTGCAGGTCTCTCTCTCAGCACCAGCGCTGCTCCCTGTACTGAGGTGTCAGTGATGTCTGAGCTCAGTGCTCTGTGTGTGATTTGCAAGAAATGTGTTTACCAAGCAATTTTTCGTTTAAAATTTATGTAAACTAACAAATTAACAAGTTTCTCCAATTTGCCGTTTCAGATTGATGTAAAATAACGAATTTAGCCAATTTTTTGGATCACATTTATGTAAACTACCGAATAAACAAGTTTTGCCAATTTGCTGTTTCAGATTGATGTAAAATAACGCATTTAGGCAATTTTTCGTTTCACATTCATGTAAACTAATGAATAAACAAGTTTTGCCAATTTGCTGTTTCAGATTGATGTAAAATAACGAATTTAGCCAATTTTTTGGATCACATTTATGTAAACTACCGAATAAACAAGTTTTGCCAATTTGCTGTTTCAGATTGATGTAAAATAACGCATTTAGGCAATTTTTCGTTTCACATTCATGTAAACTAATGAATAAACAAGTTTGCCAATTTGCTGTTTCAGATTGATGTAAAATAACTAATTTAGCCAATTTTTCATTTTACATTCATGTGAAGCGAGCCGAGCAGTTGAGGCATGCAGTGATCACCGTTGGCGGCCCATAGGACTGCAACCGCGAGCCTCGCAAAGTGAGGCGACATGCAGGACTTAGGGTGCAATGTTCATTGTGTGACAAACAGCATTTCCACACTTTTTTATTGCCCCGTAATTTTTGATGGGCAAGTCGCTAGTTATTAATACAGTATATTGTTCATTCACATGCAGTGTGACATTTTTATACATATATATTTCTGTTGAGGCACATTTACATAAAAAAATTACTCTCTGCGACTTTTTGTTTTTATATAAATGTTTTACCTAGGCAACTGAATTCATGTTATTCTCCTCAATCTAATTGTGATGCAAAATGTAGACTTCATTGACTTATAAGAAGCTTCCAGAGTAACAAATTGTCAAGTTCTTTATTCCTTTTTTCCTATTTTGTCTTATGGATGGTGCCCTGTTTCACAACTGTGACTTAAGGCATACCCACAGGGGTGGGGCTTCATACTATCAGTGCAATGCTGACATACAGCATGCCACTGCCTGCTTACCAATTATGGGACGCTGGTAGGGCGGATGCATAATGGAGCTGATGCTGGGTGCATGTAAAGTATTGAGGTACGGCAACTGACAAGCATTGTTCTGAATGAGTTGCCCAATTCCAATTCTCAAGGGTTGGTGTCACAACAGGATATTGTGTCTGAGTACAGTTAGGGCAACTACTGATTCAGTCAATTGTTCATACAAGAAAAAGCTTTAGTATAAGGTATAAAAGAACAGAAAACTGTATTGATCATAGAGAAAAGCAAAGCGGTTTGTAGTAGGTGATACCTTTTGAAGAACCAACTGGAAAATAATCCTCATAGATGGGTAACCAAGCTTTCAGAACCCCACAGTTTTCTTCTTCATGTGTCTCAAAAATAAGCTGAGAATTTGACTTGACTCTGGGACTAGAGTATAAGCTCGTATTTAGCCCATAGCTTTCTGTTTATTTATTTTATTATTTATTTCATAATGTGCTAAAGGACAGACTGGAGTTTCAGTAGAAGCCTTGGAGGGCTACATGACCTCCACTGCCATAAAATATTGTGATGTGAATATTTAGAAAACTACTTATGGTAAATTAGTATATACTTTAATGAGACAGTCTATATATTTATAGGTGTAATCTCGTAAATACGATTAGGGAAACGACAATAACTCAATAATTGTAATAGCTTTAATTTGCATTACTGCCTAGAAAATAAATGTTTTCACTTTATTCAATAGATTATTTTTTTCTTATAATTGTAAAAGGCATCAGAAGTCCTTTCAGATTTCCAGTTTGCAGTGCAAGCAGGACGTCTGTTTTAATCATTTAGACAGTAACATTCTTCTGCACTATGCTTAGCTCTATAACACTTTGTCTGGGTAATTATTTTACTGATAAACATGCAATTATTGGTTTTAGTCATTAACAAATAATGTTCTTGGATAAGAATTCTGGATAAGAATGGATTAGAATTATGCATATTTGAGCTGCTGTTATACATCTAATCAGAGTGTGTGTATATATATATATATATATATATATATATATATATAAATATATATATATATATATATTGTATATATATATACACACGCACATTGATCCTTTATTGTGCAGCGGGCCCTTTATCTAACCTGGCTTCATCTCTGGTATTCTGTGTTTAATTTATAACAACTCACAATTACTTTATTGTTTAAAGCATTACTTATTTAGTTTTCCTAGCTAGTTTTACATTCTAAAGGATGGTAATAGAACACCACATTATAGACATACAGTAGATTCCCAAGTCACCCCCTTATAAGTTGATGTTCTCTCTAACTATAAACAAACTGCTTGGGTTTATATAGCATTTATCATATAATAAATTATTCAAACTAGAACAAAGGGTTACAAGAATAGCATAACATGTTCTAATAACTTTATCATATATTATTGCAGTGACCTTTATGTCCCAGAGAGAAAGTTCCACTTAATTCAGTACATCGTGGAGCACACCAATGTAAAGAGCTCTTAACAGCATGTTTAAAAACTTTTAATTTTTTTTAAATCCTCTTTTTTTATTGCTATTTATTGATTACCGTATATACTCGAGTATAAGCCGACCCAAATATAAGCCGAGGTACCCTTTTTTACCAGAAAATACTGGGAAAACTTAGTGACTCGAGTATAAGCCGATGGAAATCGGCCCCCTGTGTCTCTCTTGTGCCCTCTGTGTCCCCCTCTTATGTTCCCTCTGTGCCCCTTTCTTGTGCCCCCCTTCTCCCTCCCCTGTGTCTCCTTCCCCCTTTCCCTCCCCTGTGTCTCTTTCCCTCCCTCTCCCTCGTGTCTCTTTCCATCCCCCTCCCTTATCATCCTGATCCACCCTCCTCATCACTTACCCCCTCTCCAATTACCCCCTGTGCGCGTCACGTCATTAGCATATGCCGGGTCCTGACACAGCCAGAAGACACGCAGAGGAGCAGCTGATGGAAGGTAAGAGAGGGAAAAGGGGGGGGGGGGGGTTATTGAAGAGGTGGGAAGTGATGTTGAGGGAGGATGAGGAGGATGATAAGGGAGGGGGAGGGAAAGAGACACGAGGGAATGGGAGGGAAAGAGACACAGGGGAGGGAGAGGGGGAGAGAGACACAGGGGGGAAAGAGACACAGGGGGGGGGAGACACAGGGGAGGGGGGCACAGGGGAGGGAGCAGCAGGAGCAGGGTGACTCGAGTATAAGCCGAGGGGGGCTTTTTCAGCATTTAAAAAAGGGCTGAAAAACTTGGCTTATACATACAGTAAATATATGTGTACATGTGTCACTGGCAAGCTGCCAGACAGACCGTCAGTAAGCAAAGAGCAGTGTAAAACTACAGTTAACCCTTTATAATTGCATCTGTGCATAGAAAGGAGTGTTAGAATCTTTGAAATAAGTTATTTGTGGGCTGGGCTGTAGGATTCCTGAATCCAAAGAAAAACATATAACTCATTCTCTGCACCGGAGCTATAACGGCCGTTGTTGGTAGATGTCATTAGTCATGGAATTGTAAACAGACCTAAAACTTTAGTTTTTTAACTGTTATAAGTGTAATTATATAAAAAAATAGATAATTTTAACATAAAATCTTATGCTCTTTCACACCATGAAGATCTCTTATGGTGAGGTAACTGGCCCTTTAATATCAACATCTGGAGAGGTCTCCTGAGAGCATTAAGCCTCACACTTATATAAAACCTCAAAATATGGAGACCCAGGACAGGATGGATTGTAAAGAAAATGCATTCCACAACACATATAAAGTATATGAGAAACATACATTATGTAGCATGAATAATAAAATAATACATATCTCAGATGAACAGCTTTTCCTCTTACTTTTCCTGTGAAGCTGTAAAGGAGATTAGTGTGAGGAAAATGACTGAATGATTATAATGTGTAAAGCATTAATGTAAAGCCTTTACGTGCCTTTCAGCATAATGCACATTGTGGTGTCTGTCCAACAAAGCTTATGTTTCCTGTAAAAATAATACCACAAATCTCATGAAAATCAGTGCAAGTTTAAACTGCGATTATGTAGTTGCTGAATGGTAACTGTGCTGAGCTGCCATAGCGTTATCGTAAAAATGGCTGCTATTTTGTAATCAAGGAAGTGTGAATGCACAAAATGCAATATTACACAAAAATCTGTAAAATGAAACAAACTGCATAAACATTTTACACATGGCTAAGATCCGATACTGGTGTTGGTGAACATTTGGCAGCCTTAGGTGTATTGCTTTCAGTAGTAGATAAATAGTTTCCCTTGCTGTCTCTATTTCTTTGTATGATTAAAGTACCGGAAAAAGTCTCTGTTTAGTCTTTGAAACACATTAATGGTGTGAATACTAAAGTGTATTCCTGTTATTCTTTGAGGCATATTTACAAGAGATCTCTTGATACAGGAATTCCGAACAACGCTATGACAAAAAAAAAAGCGCCCTAAGAAGAGATTTAAAAGTTTTCAATGCGATTTTGAGTGATATTGCGAGATTTAGAGCTTTTGGGTGACTGGGAGCGGAAGGAGCCCTATGGCGAATCAGCACTCGGCGGGGTCTCGTAAACCGGGGTATACCTGTAAACATCATGTACCTGCACTTCCATTTTCTCTATATTAGTATTGAAAACAACTATTAGTAGTAAATAGAGGATGTAAGACAATAGATAAACAGCATACAAATTATTCAACGTGTAGTCTTTTTATAGGGCCATTGTATACCCATACTTACAGTATGCACTTTTGAAGATTTAGACATAACAACGGACACAATGTTTTATTAAAAATACAGCCTATTAAGCTACAATTATGCTATAGTGGTAGCAGCCGTTGTGTATGTTTACCTAGGTTATCACCAGGGAGATAAGGTTTTATTTAGTTCTGTTGAAAATACTTAAACTGAGGAATGCTTTCCTTCCATAGAAGTAAAAAACACCAAGGACTTTCTAGTCCTTTTGATCAAGATTTTCTTTGTGTTGGGAAAATAATAATATAGGCCCTAGGACTTGTCCTTGGCAAGCAGAGATCCCAGGAGCGCTTTAAAAGTTTGACAAATAAAATTTATTTGAGGTATCTGGTGCTGTAATTAGTTATTTACCTTAAAATACAGCTGTAGATTTAGAAAAACTTCACATACATTTGTAGTATGTGACTAACCAACAAAGAGCCCTATTCTAGTGGCTAATTTGTAAATGTATACCACTTAAAACTTCTCTCAATATTGCCACGTATTTTATTGGCTACTCGCAATCCGATTACAAGTTACCCAACCACAATCACTACGGGCCAGCCAAAGACGCCAAACCGGCCTTAGAACTCCATTGGTTTTAGCACAGCTTGAATATTACGAGCACTAAATAATCAGTTACACTAAATCGATATTGTATTAGACCAGGAGCACTAGATTGCAAATAAAGTCTGACCTGCAACTGAAAAAAGTATCCAGTTTCTGTTAGAAATATAACGAGTAATAATATATTTTTTATATTTTGGACTGCTCATGCATATGGTAATATTAAAAGTGTTGCTGAAAGATGCATAAAGCAGTTAAAGACACAGCATATGATTAAATGGCATGATAAAACATATAACTGCCTTAGAAATGCTATGGATTCCTCACAGAGGCACAAGTTTTTTTTTTTTTATATATGTATTCATTTATACATTTGAGTCACATCATATTTATTTTAGTGCAAAAACGATTGGCAATATTACACTGCCACATGACATATATCAATTACACGGGGAACATACACAACAGTAAGCAAGAGTTAATACCAATCTGGAAACACACAGGGACTACAACAGCTGCTCTAATGCACTGACAACTGAAGGGATAGACACACCACAAATAATACTCAGCAACACTATTTATCATCACTAAAGCACACTACTGACCCAGATAATCTACCCACATGCATCGGAAGGTATGGCATCTACACCAGAACCTTATCTCTTAGAAAATGAGGTGTCAGAATTTTCAGCATTGGCAGCCTTGGGCCTTAAAGAAGGAGGTGTAACATTGATAATGGCTTCATGAATATATCACTAGATAGCACAGGCCAGGAACTGCGTTGTCCCAGGGATCATGTAAGAGCACACTGTTAGAGGCACAGGGACATGGGGATTCAGGGACTAATCATGACAAGGGGGATTGCACTAATGTGGTCTAGCTGTTCATGAAGGCCAACAAACACACATTGAGGCTGTGAAGAGGCCCATGTAGCAACAGCAAACTGACCTCCATCAAGGCCAATCTTCGATACACCCATCCTGTAAGTTCCCACGCCATTGTTGTTGGGCATGTGGCAAGATGTATACCAATAATATTTATGTGAAATTATAACCAGTGTTAGTGTTGGCATTAATTAAGTATTAATACCTGTCATTTGGTTAACAACCCTTTAGGGGAATGGTGACACTGAACAGTACTACAATGTATACTTTTGCTGAGTATTAACTTACAAACATCACCAATAATGTTGTTCAAGCATTATATCAAAAACCATGATAATAGCACATAAAATAGTGCTTGAACACATTTTGGAAATATTAATACATGTGATCGCTTGGAAAACAGGACTCTGCAATGGGCTGGAATGTTCACATAACAATGTATTGTATGGTAAAAAAGGATAATTAATTCAGAAGGATGGCATGCCTCATGGAGACTTTAGGGGTTATGGGCACCAGTATGTGAAATGATGTTAAAAATGAATATATACACATAACTTTTAACATAGAAAGTGTAAACACTTGGCCATGACAACATCACATGCCAATTAGCTGAAGATTAGTGAAATGCAAACATATGTTTACAGTACTCAAATGAATAAAGGGATGGCTATACAGGAAGATGATATACATACAAATATTTGGTTCAAATATAATGTATGTTATTGTTCCTAAACATTAACCATTAAAAACACACGGAAACAGTATACGGGAACAGGGTACACAGAGCAAACTAACAAATGTATACGACTGTGCATTAATATCATGGGTGTGGTATGGGTGGATCCGTTTGGGAAAAAGAGGAAATCTAAGGGGTTGAAGGTAAAACGGTATAATAATAATGATGCATAGCATCTACTAGGGTCACATGTGGTCATTACATCACAGTAACCAGAATCTGATGAATGCAAATCTCAGCATACATCATTCAATTAAACAGATGCATAAACTTCTGGACTATGTAATCAAATTTAGTTACAGTACACACATACAGTGTGTTCAAGACTGAATCTGAAAAATAGGTGGTCAAAACCTAAAAAAAGGCAGATGAAGATACAAATCTAAAAAAAACCTGCATGTACAGTACAGTGCCAATTACTGTAACTGTAACAATAAACTAACTTACCTAATTTGTATTTGCAAGCATGTTGGTGTACCTGATATTCACCTGACAAGGAGGCTGGATCCAGTTGGGCTACCAGGCCTGGAGCTTTAGCTATGGGCACCTGGCTCAGCATCTCCTGGGGCAGTCACAGATGGCAGTAAGGAGGGCCACCATCTCCTCATGCCTGTAGTTAGGGTTCATGTGCTTGCCCCCAGCCTCTTGACCTCCTGACTGTGGACAGGGATCCTTTCCTCCCTCCTCTTACCCTGAGGCCTGTCCCTCCTGCCCATTACCCTCCCTGGAATCAGGCCCCTCCCCCTCTGAACCTGTGCTTGGTGTGCTATAACTATGGGTGAATCCCTCACTCCCTCTACCTCACCTCCATCCTCTCCCTCCATCACCACCTCCACTCCCTCCATCCTCACCTCCACTCCCTCCACCCTCACCTCCACTACCCAGGGCATCCTCTCTCTCCTCTTCTCTCATTCTCTTCTCCTCCACACTTCTCCCCTCATCTCCCCTCCTCTCTCCAACCTACATAACAATCCCAAAAATAAGATAAGGATAAATTAAAATAAGTGTATATGTTTATATTTCTGATGTAAAAAAAGGTATGTTTTATGTGTATTTATTAAATGTTACAAGGTAGGATGGGGGTGGGGGTGGTGTGTGGATATAGTGACCTATCCATATGTGTACCTATGTGTATTATTACTCTATGTGTATGTATATTATTTGTTATCAGTTAATATGTGTTTTGATGGATTAAGTGTAAAATATGTATTTTGGAAATAAAACTCAATAAAAGCCCCAATAACCTGCACTCCAAAATCCCCAACTCTCACCCTCCAAGACCAAAAACCTCCAGCCCCGGGACCTGCGTGCTAATTTGTCAAAATCGACAACACAGTCAATGCAGGGGCGTGAAGCTTGCAGCTTTATTATCTCTCCCTGCCAATCACTGATCCGTTAGGCCATTTTCTATTGGCACCTAGGGCTGTGATGCACATTTCAATTGCAGGATTGGTTTCACATTGCGAGCATCACATAATCATGCCCCCAAAAAGCTTGTGAGCAATGGCAGGGTTTACGAGTTACCATTTCTGAAAAAGAGATCAGTTTGAGCAGAAATAGTGTACAGGTTCATGCTCAACCAGATCAGCCATTAAAGCCATTGAGATCCAACCACTGACCAGTCTACCTGTGTTTATTTGAAGCATGAAAGCTAGCTATGGGAGAGACCTAGAAATCCAGCTTCTATGGTGAAGTGAGGGGGAAAACTTACCCTATCCATGACTACCTGCCACTAAATGCACACTGGATTTTATTTATATAAAATTCACCACATTTTGTGAGTGGTATCAAAAGAGAGAGGGATGAGGGAAAGTGGAATGGGCAGATAGAAAGAGAGAGGAATGGGGAGAGAGAAAGAGAAGGATGTAGAGAGAGAGAGGGGTGGTAGAAAGAAAGGATGGGTATGGGAAGAGAGAAGGATGAGGAGAGAAAGTGGGATGGGGAGAGAAAAAGAGAGGGTGATGGGGAAAAGAAATAGAGAGGGATGTGGGGAAAGAAAGAGATGGATGAAGGAGATAGAGAAGGGGATGGAGAAAGTGAGATACAGAAAGAAAACGAGAAAGAGAGAGAGAAAGAAAGTGATAAAGAGTGAGAGAGGGATGGGAGAGAGAAAGAGAGGGAGGGATGAGATTGGAGAAAGATAGGGATAGAGAGATAGAAAAAGAGAGGGATGTGAGGAGAGAAAGAGAGATGGATGGGGAGAGAGGGGGAAGAGAAAGGAGGATGGAGAAAGAGAGAGATGAAGAGAGAAAGAAGAGGGATGATGGGAGAGAAAGAGGCAGGGAAGGGGGACCGTTAAGGAGTGGGAGAGAGAGAGGGTGGAAAAGGGAAGGGAGATAAAGAGAGGCATAATAAATGTAAGTTACAAACATTTGTATATGCTGCATTGTAAGGAAGGGCGGGCAGCTAGTGAGGCACACTATGATTGCACACTCACTGATCACTTTTATTAGCAAAGGCATTCAGTTTTATCATAAAAGGCTCACTGCAGTTCAAGAAAAAATACACTTGTTTGTCAGTTCTGTACCAAACTAACTATATTGGCAGCTTAAGCCATGGATAAAAGTTTTTTTGGTGGGGCAAAATCTGTATTTTTGTAGATCTGTTTATGAGTAGAGGAATCCATTTTGTGTTTGTTACATGACAACCTGAGAGCTGTATCATAAGGGTGTGTTTTTTGGTGGAAAGAAGGTTGAGGAAGGATTGAAAGGAAAATATTTCTTAATTGGTAAAGATTGAAATTGGCACCACACTGCCCTCTCACTGTCCTAGAAGCAGACTCCTCGCTTCAGGAAATGCAGCCATACCTCTCCAGAAATGTAAACACCCCTCACTCACACAACTTTTACCTATGTAAAGGAGGGTGTTAGGGCCACGTTGAGAGGAGAGTTTGTTTCGGATGTTTTACATTTTATTTTTAAAGTGGCTAGCAAATGCCTTGGGCACCAGGAGTGTAACCACAACCTGATTTCTGTTACCATAGCCCTGCTCAGAGATTGTGCTCTTGCAGAGTTTATAATTCTAATTTGGAGCAGCGTTTACAGTAAATTGGCTGAAAATATTAAATTACCAAAATGGGATACATGAGAAACAGCAGAACAGCATAGCATTTATATCTAACTACACCTCCTATTATTATTTAGTCTGCTGGCCACTGACCTTCAATCATCATTGTAAGAGCATGCAATACTCAACAGAAAAGCAGCTGCCTGAAACTGTAATACAGAATTGAAATATATTTTGTACTGGAATTAATTCACAGCTGGTTTCTGTGATTCTAACAATGGAAATGGAAGAACATTATCAACATGATCAGCAGCAAGTTACAATGATTTCCGTGCTGGCTTGATTATTTATGGGAAAAAGCTATTATTTACTAACACTTTTCTTTTTTGCTCGTACAGTCCCAAAATGACAGGATATATTGATTTCTAGATATGATAAGGAATGGACAAAATATATTATTATCATCTTTGTTTGTGTTCACATTGTTAAAAATAGTCTGCCCAAAATATAGTTGATCTGTTGAGAAAACTTGATGCAGGCCTTTACTTGTATATCACAAATACTAAGGTTCCCTGGTCACCCAAATCAAAACACATATGTTAAATAGTGTTAATTAGATAATTTTCAAATGTAAAAATAGAATCCAATTAAATTACTTTGAACCTGAAGATTTTAGTTCTTAATTAGAGCCTAAAGAAACAAATATTTGTATATATGGTTGAAATAATATGTGGCGATGTATCACATATGAAATATGGAGAACAACATAAATGTCCTATAAAACCCAAACCAATTCTTCTTGTTGCTTAATAACAGTTTGCATGTTATGTTACACTCGTCACAGTATTTGCATGGGGCTTGCTGCTTATCTCTTGAAATGTCTCACACTTGGCATTCAGCTGGAGCATGTCATGTAAAACAATTAAGAAACAGAAAAGGGCAAAAGCCTTCTAAACTGTTAAACTGCTTTAACAAAGAGATAGAATAAAACTCACATTTATAAACTTCTTAAAATAGAGGTATTTGAAATCACATGGATCTTGGCTACTGACAGAGTCTTGTCCTTGGTTGTTGTATAACGTCTTGTGTGTCTGTGGTCAGTACAAAGAATTTAGAGGTTTCTTGCCTTTCCTTGCTCTATCTTTATTTGCGATCGCATGGTATTATTTTGGTCACTGTGTCTCTTTTCTTATCCCACGATATCTTATCCCATGCCCTGTCTATTGCATGTACTAGTCCTGGAGCCCCATTAAATTGCTCAGATTTTAGAAATAGTAGCCCGTAAAGGAGCTTGCAAGAGTTACGTCTATTAAATTGGCCTCTTTCAACTTCCCACAAATGATCTGCGGGTTACTGGCGGAAAAACCCTACACACCGTCTAAATCTGAACTCCGGCCCAGCTAAGTCTTTGATCTACCAAGCCCGTAAATGTTACAATCGCAAATCTCTATTAAATTGCTACAAATCCCCAAGGACGCACTGGCGTTTAAACCCTAAATGGCAAATGGAGCCAAAAATCCTACGAGTACTAGAGAGGACCCAGAAGGGGGTTAAAGTCCTGTCCGTAGCACTGTAAAAGCAAATATAAACACGCTACTGTATTTTAAATTAAAGGGAAAGTGATGCAAGGTATTAATATTAATAGCACATTATTCTCAAGCTCGCAAATCAACAATAAAAAAATAATAATTTTATGTGTCTGGATAAAATGTAAACAACTTTAAGATAAATATGTTATCACTATTTTTTTATATAAACATCTTTTATATTGTTTAAAGATATATGCAAGTGAGCTGGGTTATAAATCTGATGGAGGGGAATTGGTAGTGTATAAAAAGAAAATAGTTTGCATGAAAGAATACCAAAATAAACTTTCTAAACCGTTACCCTGAAGTTTGCTAAATTTCTTGCATTTGCAAACTGTTTTCTATCAATATTGACACCCCCTGAAAATCCCAGCAAAAATTTACATACATAATACATTGTATCTGTTTGGTTTGTGAATTGAGCTGCAGATTTCTGTAATACCCAGAACAAGCTCTGTGTCCTTTCATTCACTGATTTTTTTTATCTACATCCCATGTGGTACTTCCCCCAGCCCCAGTGTTTTGCCCATTACCTCCCCCAGCCCCAGTGAATTGCCTCTGTAACCCCCCAGCCCCAGTGAATTGCCCTCCAGCCCCAGTGAATTGCCCTGTGACCTCCGTCAGCCCCAGTGAATTGCCCCTGTGATCTCCCCCAGCCCCAGTGAATTGCCCCATCACCTCTCCCAGCCCCAGTGAATTGCCCCATGACCTCCCCCAGCCCCAGTGAATTGCCCAGTGACCTCTGCCAGCCCCAGTGAATTACCCTGTGACCTCCCCTAGCCTCAGTGAATTGCCCCATCACCTCCCCCAGCCCCAGTGAATTGCCCTACAGCCCAAGTGAAGTGCTCTGTGATCTCCCCCAGTCCCACTGAATTGCCCTTTGACCCCCCCCAGCCCCAGTGATTTGCCCCATACACTCCCCTAGCCCCAGTGAGTGTATGGGGCAAATCAGGTGACCCATGTATTGGTGTAGATCTGAACACCCAGGGTATTTTGTCTTTTTAGACACATGAATACAAAGTTGGATATTCCATGTCGCTTTAAACATTTGTTGTTAACTTACATTTTATAATAATGTTAGCACTTTTTAGAGTTGCACATAAAATTTGTACTTCTGACTGTTCTAAAATAAATTAATCACTGCCTTCACATATGCTCTTGTTTTCTTTAATGAATCATAATCTTCAAGGATCCTTCTGTGAAAGATGAACAAGTCATAAGAAGACCATTGTAGTTTAGTAGAAATATCACATGCTTACCTCACAAACTAACATTAGCAGCTATGAAAGCCAGAAACATAAACCCATTTTTTTTAAGACTGTGTATAGAAAGTTTCTATTTTGTTTGACTTGGCCACTTCCTATATATATATATATATATATATATACTAGCGAATTGCCCATCAAAAAATGACGGCAATGAAATTGTAAGGTAGCTAATGCTGTTTTGTGTGTACTACTGAAATATATAATACAATTAATAAATGAATATACTTTACCTATTTTGAAGCATTGTGTTGAAGAGCTGGCAAACTGTTTTGATGTTGCTGCAGCGTTAGTGGTGTTGAGCTGCTGTGTAAGCGTGATGAATGTGTGCAGTGTAATAGTGTGCGTGCTCGAGACGAAACCGTTAGCGTAGTTGTGTACTTCCGCATTGGTGTAAAATGGCGGACGAAACCGTTAGCGTAGTTGTGTACTTCCGCATTGGCGTAAAATGGCGGGTAATGTGTGGTATGCCTCTTAGAGCAATATCCGTAGGTCATTTGTGGTATTTTGAGAGTTTCTTGTGGTGTTTTGCGTGTTTAGAGTGCTGTAGCCTCGTTTTCGTTTTGTTCGGCGGCCATTTTTTCTCTTGCTTAGTGAATTTTTTAGTGTTCAAACTCTTTTATTTTTAGTTAAATGAAGGTGTAAGTTGTTTTTTTGAGGTCCTGGATGCTTTCTCTTGCTGTAGGTAAGCTTTTTATGTTTGTGCTGTGTGTATTTACTGTGTTTTGAATTTTGTAATGTTCGCGAGTTGCGTCCGATTGTTGCAAGGTTGTAATGTGTGGTAACGTGTCTCGTATGTTGTTTGCGTTGCGAGGTAAAGTTTGCGAGGGTCGTAGTTGGCGTGTCGTGTTGTTTGCGTTGCAACGTAAAGTTTGCGAGGGTCGCAGTTGCTGGCATGGAGCGCTTTGGCGCAAGTGTTAGCAACAACTCGTACGCTCACAACTATATATGTGATATATACATATATAGTTATATATATATATATATATATATATATATATATATATATATTGGATATAAAAAGTCTAAACAACCCTGTTAAAATGTCAGGTTTCTGTGTTGTAAAAAAATTAGACAAAGATAAATCATTTCAGAACTTTTTCCACCTTTAATGTGACCTATAAACTGTACAACTCAATTGAAAAACAAACTGAAATCTTTTAGGTAGAGGGAAGAAAAAATATAAAAATAAAATAATATGGTTGCATAAGTATGCACACCCTTAAACTAATACTTTGTTGAAGCACCTTTTGATTTTATTACAGCACTCTTTTAGGGTATGAGTCTATCAGCATGGCACATTTTGACTTGGCAAGATTTGCCCACTCTTCTTTGCAAAAACACTCCAAATTTGTCAGATTGCGAGGGCATCTCCTGTGCACAGCCCTCTGAAAAATAATGTGGTTGCATAAGTATGCACACCCTCTTATAACTGGGGATGTAGCTGTGTTCAGAATTAAGCAATCACAGTCCAAATTGTGTTAAATAGGAGTCAGCATACACCTGCCATCATTTAAAGAAGTCATCAAGTGGAGAAAATATGGCACAACAGTGACATTACCAAGAACTGGAGCTCCCTCCAAAATTGATGAAAAGACAAGAAGAAAACTGGTCTGGGAGGCTACAAAGAGGGCTACAGCAACATTAAAGGAGCTGCAGAAATATCTGGCAAGTACTGGCTGTGTGGTACATGTAACAACAATCTCCCGTATTCTTCATATGTCTGGGCTATGGGGTAGAGTGGCAAGACGAAAGCCTTTTCTTACGAAGAAAAACATCCAAGCCAGGCTAAATTTTGCAAAAACACATCTGAGGTCTCCCAAAAGCACGTGGGAAAAGGTGTTATGGTCTGATGAAACCAAGGTTGAACTTTTTGGCCATAATTCCAAAAGATATGTTTGGCACAAAAACAACACTGCACATCACCAAAAGAACACCATACCCACAGTGAAGCATGGGGTTGGCAGCATCATGCTTTGGGGCTGTTTTCTTCAGCTGGAACTGGGGCCTTAGTTAAGATAGAGGGAATTATGAACAGTTCCAAATACCAGTCAATATTGGCACAAAACCTTCAGGCTTCTGCTAGAAAGCTGAACATGAAAAGGAACTTCATCTTTCAGCACGACAACGACCCAAAGCATACATCCGAATCAACAAAGGAATGGCTTCACCAGAAGAAGATTAAAGTTTTGGAATGGCCCAGCCAGAGCCCAGACCTGAATCTGATTGAAAATCTGTGGGGTGATCTGAAGAGGGCTGTGCACAGGAGATGCCCTCGCAATCTGACAAATTTGGAGTGTTTTTGCAAAGAAGAGTGGGCAAATCTTGCCAAGTCAAAATGTGCCATGCTGATAGACTCATACCCTAAAAGAGTGCTGTAATAAAATCAAAAGGTGCTTCAACAAAGTATTAGTTTAAGGGTGTGCATACTTATGCAACCATATTATTTTATTTTTATATTTTTTCTTCCCTCTACCTAAAAGATTTCAGTTTGTTTTTCAATTTAGTTGTATAGTTTATATGTCACATTAAAGGTGGAAAAAGTTCTGAAATGATTAATCTTTGTCTCATTTTTTTACAGCACAGAAACCTGACATTTTAACAGGGGTGTGTAGACTTTTTATATCCACTGTATGTAATTTCTGGCTGGTTTCTCCAATGTAGCAGCCTCTCTCACATGCAGGACATTGTATGATGTACACTACATTGGTTGATGTATAAGACTATGAACCTCTTATGTTATAGGTCTTGTTGTTGTGCATGGCAGTGTCCTCTTTGCAGATGTGTTGACACAATTTACACCAATTTTTATTGCAAGATTTTTGTGCCATTTTCTTTGTTAATCTCCTATTGTTACAGGTATGGACAAACTGACTGAACAGTTATCTGATCTTGTTGAAAACATCCTGAAGCCACTAGTTACAAACACCAGCAGCTATATACAAGACACCACTGACTTTCTTAACAAACTTTCAGATTAAAGAACTACTTGCTAACACACTACCCGTAACCATGGATGTTGAATCGCTTTACAGCAACATCCCGCACAAAGATGGTACTGAGGCATGCCTCAAATTCCTCTCAGCACACACTCCGAACTGCAAATATAACCCTGATACCATTGCCAAAATACTAGAATATATCCTGACCCACAATTACTAAATGGCACCACAATATGCCAATTTATTTATGGCTGACCTTGAACAGAGATTCCTGTCCACATATATCCACAAACCTTACAGATACTACTGTTATATAGATGACCTGTTCATCATATGAACAGAAGGAGAA
Organism: Discoglossus pictus; assembly: GCA_027410445.1. Lineage (NCBI taxonomy): Eukaryota > Metazoa > Chordata > Amphibia > Anura > Alytidae > Discoglossus > Discoglossus pictus. The sequence goes on from CM050167.1 coordinate 313,757,416, forward strand.
AAAAAGCTCAGAGACTTCCACACTGCCGTTAATACCTTCTACTCATCTATTAAATTTAAAATAGATTACAGGTGAACTTTCTGGATACCACCATATGCATCACCAATGGTAAACTTAACTCATCTGTATATAGAAAACCTACAGACAGATGCAGTTATCTCCACAGCTCTAGCTTTCATCCCTCACATATTAAAAAAGCGATTATCTATAGTCAAGCCATCCAATACCACCGCATAAAAAATAAAATAATTGATTAATAATTAATTAACAACTAATTAATTCATATTTAATCTGCATATTGCAGATCAGAGGAGATCTTAAAAGGCTGAACTTGATGGACTGAAAGTATTTTTTCAACCTTAATTACTATGTAACTATGTAATATGTTCGAACAATGAGGACCGTGATAAACATTTTAAAACACTGTCTGACTCTTTCAGGAGAAAGGGCTACAAACCTAATGTCATAACACAGAAAGTATCCTCTGCCACTAAAACACCCCGGGAACACCTGCTGCAATACAAAACTAACAGCCTTATTAAATTGCGATTTGGTAAATTTAAAAGGGCTCTATATAAGCACACCACATATTTTTTTTACAGAAGTTTTTAGTTAGTGAAGACCTTGCTTTTGGATAGAAGTTCACCAACTAAAAACTTCTGTAAAAAAAATATGCGGTGTGCTTATATAGAGCCCTTTTAAATTTACCGAATCGCAATTTAATAAGGCTGTATATAACTGACCTTACGTACACCTGTGGTAACCATATACCATCCGGATCTAGAAGGATCTACAACCACTGCTAAGAGAGGATGCAGAATTAAAACATATGTTCCCCAAACCCCCATTCTTGCATTTAGGCAACCACCTAATCCGAGACAAACATTGGTGAACAGTAGATTGGCCAATGAAGAGCTTAACAAAGAAAATAGCACAAAACCTTGCAATAAAAATAGGTGTAAATTGTGTCAACACATCTGCAAAGCGGACACAGCCCCGCACAACAACAAGACCAATAACATCAGAGAGTCATATTCTTGTACATCAACCAATGTAGTGTACATGATAAAATGAACTGCATGTAAGAAAGGCTGCTACATTGGAGAAACCAGCCAGAAATTACATATGGGGATGAATCTACACATATATTACATCAATAAGCACAGTGAGGACAATTACTGTACTCCAGTAGGACACCATTTCACCCAGAATAACCACCCCATGAAAAATCTCAAAATCAAAAAACTCAAAGGTTTTTTAAAAATACTAAGGAAAGAAAGACATTTGAAATTAAAATGATTATGCTATTTAACAGTAATATCTCAGGCCTTAATGTAGACATGGAATTTTTATCTCATTACCAAAATTTCTTGTAACCTCCAACATTCATGATTGTAAATATATATGTGTGTTTATTGATGTTTTAATTTTGAGTTCACTGCCTTCCTCCTGAGTTTGGTTACAGCTCTATGGTTCCTTAGATGTAAAACTATTTAGGACCCCAATTTACTTACTCTGGTCTGCACCCCCACACACTTGCATGGCTGGCTGAACAGAACATTATTTGTTAATCCTGGAATTTTTTGCTGTATTTGTGAATCTATAATTAGTATTGACTCTGACTCGACAAAGAGAGGAACGCTCTCGAAAGCTTGTCAAGAAACCTATGAATATAGGTTGTCCAATAAAAAAGGTATCACTATATACTGCAATACTCTGATTATTCATCTGGATTACTGGACATTTACGGCTACCTCACTCTTCATAACATCTTTTTCAAAATTCAAAACCAACATGGTCCATATATTTGTTATAGCTGATACAAATAAAAAATAAAGCTGAAGAAGTCACAAGTACATATAGATTAGCCAAATTCAGTTATGCTAAGGGAAAAGTAAAGACAAAATGTATAGGACAGAAGGGAGAGGGGATATATGATAGAAAGCTTCAAATATATAGAAGGATTTAATAGAGTTCACGAGGGAAGTATCTTTAAGAAAAAGCAGAATGCAAGAACAAGACAACTTGATTTGAGGTTAGAAGGTGGAGAACATGTATGGGTAATTTGTGAACATGCTACTTTACTGAAAGTAGTAGTAGATAACTGGAACAGCCTTATAGTAAAAGTTATAGGGTCAAACACAGTTAAGAAATGTAAGCATGTCTGGGATAAACATAAGTCTATCCTTAGTGGGGGGAGGGGGGAAGTATTTGATCCCCTGCTGATTTTGAACCTTTGTCCACTGACAAAGAAATGATCATTCTATAATTTTAATGGTAGGTGTTTTTTAACAGTGAGAGACAGAATAACAAAACAAGAAAAATGCATGTTAAAAAAGTTATAAATTGATTTGCAGGTCGATGAGGGAAATAAGTATTTGACCCCTTCGACTTAGTAGTTGGTGGCAAAACCCCTGTTGGCAATCACAGAGTTCAGACGTTTCTTGTAGTTGGCCACCAGGTTTGCACACATCTCATGAAGGACTTTGTCCCACTCCTCTTTGCAGATCCTTTCCAAGTCATTAAGGTTTTGAGGCTGATGTTTGGCAACTCGAACCTTCAGCTCCCTCCACAGATTTTCTATGGGATTAAGGTCTAGAGAGACTGTCTAGGCTGCTCCAGGGCCTTAATGTGCTTCTTCTTGAGCCACTACTTTGTTGCCTTGGCTATGTGTTTTGGGTCATTGTCATGCTGGAATACCCATCCACAAACCATTTTCAATGCCCTGACTGAGGGAAGGAGGTTCTCACCCAAGATTTGATGGTACATGACACTGTCCATCGTCCCTTTGATGCGGTGCAGTTGTCCTGTCCCCTTAGCAGAAAAACACCCCAAAGCATAATGTGTACACCTCCATGTTTGACGGTGGCGATGGTGTTCTTGGGGTTATAGGCAGCATTCCTCCTCCGCCAAACACAGCAAGTTGAGTTGATGCCAAAGTGCTCGATTTTGGTCTCATCTGACAACACTTTCACTCAGTTCTCCTCTGAATCATTCAGATGTTCATTGGCAAACTTCAGATGGGCCTGTACATGTTCTTTCTTGAGCAGGGGAAACTTGTGGGTGCTGCAGGATTTCAGTCCTTCACAGCGTAGTGTGTTACCAATTGTTTTCTTGGTGACTATGGTCCCAGCTGAGATCATTAACAAGATCCTCCTGTGTAGTTCTGGGCTGATTCCTCACGGTTCTCATGATCATTGAAACTCCACGAGGTGAGATCTTGCATGGAGCATCAGACAGAGGGAGACAGGCAGTTATTTTGTGTTTCTTCCATTTACGAATAATTGCACCAACTGTTGTCACCTTCTCACAAGCTGCTTGGCGATGGTCTTGTACCCTATTCCAGCCTTGTGTAGGTCTACAATCTTGTCCCTGACATCCTTGGACAGCTCTTTGGCCTTGGCCATGGTGGAGAGTTTGGAATCTGATTGATTGATTGCTTCTGTGAACAGGTGTCTTTTATACATGTACCAAGCTGAGATTATGAGCACTCCCTTTAAGAGAGTGCTCCTAATCTCAGCTTGTTACCTGTATAAAAGACACCCGGGAGCCAGAAATCTTGCTGATTGGAGGTGATCTAATACTTATTTTCTGCACTGACCTGCAAATCAATGTATAACTTTTTTTACATGCATTTTTCTGGGGGGGGGCGGGTGTTGTTATTCTGTCTCTCACTGTTAAATTACACCTACCATTAAAATTATAGACTGATCATTTCTTTATCAGTGGACAAACGATCAAATACTTTTCCCCCCACTGTAATTGAGCTGAACATTTGGGTAGATAGAAAAGAAGGGTCAGATGGACCTTTTTGGATCTTATCTGCTGTCAAATCTAAGCTGTCTGTAAACAAAATGTTACTAAATATATGTTTAACAAAAATATTAGTACTTTTTAAAGGACCACTGTAATTTAAACATTTTTATTCTAGCATTTTTCACATAAGTATATTTGATGCCTCAATAAACCATCATAGACAACACCTTTTTATTTCTAATTAATAACTAGCCTTTGGAAATGACTGCCTAATTAATCTTTCAGACTCAGTGAGCTCACTGACAACCATGGAGATGTTTTCCAAGAAACACAAGAGATACGTGTCTTTGTCTCACCTCCCAGATCCTAAACAAACTCTCATGTTGGCTACTTGGAAGTTGAGTTAAATTCTGATGTAAAAAGGCATATTGTGAGAATGTCAAAAAATAATTAACAGCCTTATTAAATTGCGATTCAGTAAATTTAAAAGGCCTCTATTTAAGCACAGGGCATATTTTATTTACAGAAGTTGTTAGTTAGTGAAGACCTTGCTTTTGGATAGAAGATCACTAACTAAAAACTTCTGTAATAAAATATGCTGTGTGCTTAAATAGAGAACTTTTACATTTACTGAATCACAATTTAATAAGGCTGTAAGCTTCTAATATATGACTTGTATGTGCAATTATTCTGCTGTGTAACCTAACATTTTAATTGTATCTACATCCTGAGATAGAACTTCTTATGCAGAAAGGAAGATCTGCAAAACTCTGAATGTGGGAGCTACAACTGCCAGTGCTCATTAGTACTAATGCAAAGCTAATTAGATTACAAGGAGACACCCTGTTTAAAGAGAAGCTGCAAGAAATAACACATTCAAAAGGCCATAAAGAAACATATTGACCATAGGGATCCTTTAAATAAGACACTACAGAGCCTTGCCCAGCCCAGCCCAGCCTATGCCATTACTTAGACTTTTAAAAATGATATTTCCCAGGCCTTAGATCGTCCATTTTTTATTTAAAAGCATATTTTATAAAGTTGAAAATATTATCTCTTAAAGGCGTGATAGAAACTATAGAACATCAGTGTCTGTCTACAGGAAGTGTCATAGAACTATCAACGCTACAAATCACTTTAGTTATATACCGTATATATATATATATATATATATATATATATGCATAATTATCTCTCTGTCCATCACTAGTGACCTTTTAATATGCACAGCTACATTTACCATTCATCAATAAGTCATGGAGATAAATAATACATCCAGTATTAGCGGGGGCACATATAATAGGCATGCACTGCATGACGCAAACATGCATACACTTAAATCATTAGTGCACCATGTGTATACTATTAAGAACTTCTCACATGCATTGAAGTCACGTACACTTAATCACATTGTATATCTGCCACATGTTCCATCTTATTCTATATCTGTATCATGTGGGTGTTACCATTCTATCCAGTATATTACACTTTAGCCCTTCAGACCTTTACTTCTTTCTCATGTCACATCGTGGAAGGCTCTTAGCTACGGTTACACTATTCCACCTCTGTAGACAATTTAATGTGGTATAACAGGAAAATAAAAATGTATTGATGACTATATATAAAAACTTGTTAGCTAGTAATTGCAGCATCTTTGCTTTTGATGTGCACTGGTAAGAGTATTGGGAGCTTGTCTTAGTGGAGAAGAGTGAAATGTCCTTGGAGAACTAAGTAAAGATACAGGGTCAGATTCACAAAGGATTACTGGCTTCATTAACCCTCAGGATACCTTATGCCTATCTCAGGCAATCTATACATGTAAAGGTCAAAAAGTATTTTCATTTTACATCATATTTTAAGTCTTAGCGAATACTTGTCGTGAGGTATTCCTTGCTTTTGAAATAAACTTTAATGAATCTGGCCCACAACAGAGCTCTTGATACTACTTTAGACTGGTTTTCTAGAATCTATAAGCAAAGGAGAATTATCTGTTGCAACACCTCAGTGTGTAGATTTTGGTTATTACTTTTCTTGTCTCTAATTTCTCCCTCCTGTTGCAATCTTAAATGTAAATCTTAAAGGGAATCTTAAATGTAAAGACTCTGTTGTTAGGTACAGGAATACATTTTGTAGCTATTACATAATTTCCTCAGAGCTGAATCATGCGTGTGTGTGTTTTGGTTATCAGTGGAGATATGAATGGGGAAGGAGAGAAATGAGAGCCAGTGTAAAGATAATTGAATAAGATTGAACGGGACACCACACCCCTTCCCTCTTACTAGCACAGAAGCAGACCCCTTGCATCAATCTTTTCAACAATATCTCTCTAGAAATGCCCCACTCACACACACAACTTCCACTAATGTATCAATGATTTCTCCAGGGTCCTGCAGAGGCATTACAATTTATTTTTTTCCTATTAAGCACTCAATGTATTACTTTTTTCCTACTTAATTATGCTCCGAGTCAGATTCAAATGTTTCAAACAAGTGGAGGTTCCGAATTATTATTATTATTATTAAAATACTATTTAAAATACATATTTTCTTACCTTGAACTTTGCAATTATCCCCTATCAATCAGCCCTCCTGATCCATCCACTAGGAAGAAACTGATATCTCTCAAATGGGGCATTATTAACACTAATTACTCTCTGAGGTTCTGGCTGTATTGTTTGCAGTGTAAACCCATGTGAAAATGTAAATACTAAGGATGCTCAGATCCCAGGGGGAAACTTGGCTGATTAAGCTAATTACTCCCTGATTTCGGGGCATGCTTATTTTTTCTGCTTCCATCAGCTTTAGTCCATTGCGGCCAGGTCTCAGGGGTTAATTAGCATGTACTGGCCATAATCATTCACTAGGAAGAGATATCAGTCTGTGCTTAGTGGGATCACAAATGCTGAATTACAAGTAAAAACGGTAAGCAGCAATGTAGGTTTACTGTAAGAATATACATTCAGTTGATAAAGTAATTGTAATTGCCTATAGTTTTAAATGATAAAATATTTGGAACTTAATAATTTACGTAACAACAATATATTTATTGAGGGGATCATTTAAAAATCTCTCAAATCCTGCCTCGTGATACACACATTTATTCACTTTCTTGAGTGCTATAATATGTTAGTGTCTGAATGTTTTATCAGCATATATGTTACTAGGGAATACATATATGTAATTAAAGCTTGTGCTATAAATAGTGGCAAAATATATCAAAACGTAATAATAACTTTTTTCTCTAGATCTCGTGCTAGCCGAAGGTTTAGGTAAACAGGTAAGACTTTAGCTTCTTTTTGAAAATATCCAATGATTGGGACCCTTGTATTGTTATGGGGAGAGAGTTCCACAGAACTGGAACTACATTATTATCAACTTGTATTTGTACATGATAACCATATGATGCCAAGTGAACTCTTGGTCCATTTAACATATGCACAACTAGGGGTGTATGGAACCAAAGGTTCTTTCAGGTGGGGCCTTCATCATTTAGAGGTTTGAAGGCCCAGTGAGACAACCTTGAAATAAGTTTGCCATTTGATAGGTAACCAGTGCAGAGAATGAAGAATGAGTGTTAGAGAGGGCCATGCTTGTCAGCAACCTTGTTGCAGCATTCTGCTCCACCCCCAGGAGGTGTAAGTCACAGGAATAGAGCATTGCAGTAGCCAAGTTGGAAATCTCAAAGTCACAAACCAGTGTAGCGAGATCCTCGGATGCAATCAAGTGCTATATCCTTGCTATATGTTTCAGGTGGAAGAAAGTGGCTATGATTGCCTCTGGTGCTTGATGTTTAAGTGTTAATCCACAATCAAGTTCCAAATCAAGATTTGCACAGAGTGATGTATCTGTAATCCTGCATATTTCCAGACCAGTCACCTAATAATGCTTCAGTTTTGATTTTACAAGATGATGACCTCCCACGAAGAGAGCCTCTGTCTTGTCGGGGTTTAGCTTCAGCCAGCTGGCACTCACACTCTCTAGGAGATCATCAAGACAATCAGTCATCGGTGACACTGAATTTTTTGTGCTTGGTTAAAATGATAGATAAATGTGTGTGCCATCAGCATAGCAATGATAACTTCAGTACTATGCTGTTTTCTGAATTCTGACTACAATTAGTCATTTGAGATTTTGGATGACAGCCAGGTCTTCAGTCAGGTTGCAACAATGTTTTAATGTCTTTCCCTAGAAATGGAAGATTTGAGATAGGCATGTAGTTAGCAATACAATCTGAATCCTGAGCAGGCTTTTTAGTAGAGGTCCAAGTACTGCTTCCTTTAGTTGAAAAAAATCCTGTCTGCAAAATGCATTGTACATTTTTTGTAAACAAGGGGTCAGTTAAGTCCATGCACTCTACTAGAAGGTGTGTGGAGGCTGATTGCAACTTGTATGTCTTTTGGTGATTTCTGCAATGTCGTCTTCACCAAAGATAATTCAGAAAGGTATAGACCTGTGACCTCTTTTTTTCATATTTCTGATGGCTCCATCAAACCAGGAAGCTTGGTTGTGATATTTGAGGGGTTGTGTAAGAGTAGGAGCAATATTGTCTAGAGTTGTTATTACCCTCCTGTTATAATGATGAACTAAAGATACAATATCCTCACAAGTCCCTCATCACATCACCAAGAATAAAGCTACCTGGAGTTGTCTAGGTCTAGTTCAGTTAATTCTTCAATAACTAGCTTTCCATCTCCATTGTATCAAAATCCTGCCGGTGTCATAGATTGGTACAAACTTTACATGCATATGTAGCTAGTATGTAACAAAATAACAACATTAGGCAGGAACATAAAACATTTTTTATTGGAAATATTATATGTAGATGAGCCTGTTTGTGTCTTGGGGGATTCCATCTTAAATTGCCAGTCTGTCTTCATCTTGAGAGTGTTAGGGTTATTCAATGGGGGATAATCTTCCTTTGAGTTCTATTGTGCTATTTAGAGTTCAGCTCAAGCACACTCTAGAGGACTTCAGCTACCCAAGCAATACAGAAGAGGCCTCATGGCTATAAAATCCAATCTTTATTTATGGATCAGCTAAGAACATAGTAAATGCTTTTTAGTGCATAACACAAACTACATGACGTGTTTCACACCCAAATTCACCTCTTCATCAGAGGTCTTTCTCTGAAATGAAAGTCAAATGAAAAGCCTTCTCCCTCACCCCTCTTTCCACAATTTAGTAAATAAGCAAATGCATTCAGGTTCAAAACTATCTGGAAGTGCTGTAACTAAACAAGATGGAATATTCTATACACAGACAGTGGATAAAAAAAGATTTTCTCTTTTTATTTTCACGGCTTACACACTCACAGATATTTACAATAAGTGAGATCACTGTTTTATACTTTGCATGTGCTGCCTGTAGATTTCTGTCTTAGACCCTTTCTGTCATTAGCAAAAAGTTAAAACAGAGGCGTTTTGTTGAAATTTACAAGCCCAGGAAACAAATGTTTGAATTCTGAATACTCCACACCCTGAAAGATGTTACAATATGTTATAATATGGTGGCAGCAGAACAGCGGCTGTGTGGATTAATATAGCAGGTGGCATTGTTTACCATGCAGTATATGTGTGTGTTCATAATCAGCAGTAATCTGACTGCAAATAGAAGGTAATTAGTGTACCACAAAGAACTGGTGCAGATGATATACAGCACTGAATACCAATCTAACACAAGTACATTATCAATGTGTTTGTTGTATTATAATGTTTTACACATAATCTCTGCAGATGTGATGCTAGCTGCTTTCAGGGTTCTCTATCTAACCTCTCACAGATGGAGCAAAATAAAAATTAACACCCAGATTATCATGCTTACATGGGTGTAGGAACTGGGGGCGACGGGGGAAAATCCCCCCCCCCCCCCCCCCCCCAGATTTTTCAAAGTGTGTGTTTATGTGTAGAGAAGCAGTTGTATGGTATGTTTTATATTATAAGCAGTATCTCCTCCAGATTTTCTTTGGCTCCTACACCCATGCATACTTAAAATGTGTCTCTTGACTAGATTAGCTAAACGGAGAGCTTTTGGAGACCATCTCCCATGTCACTTAAATGGCAAAATTCGTGTATGATCTCTCTCTCTGACACACCTAATCTTAAATATTCTACTTTACTCTCAAAATTTGATCTTGTAATCTCGCTAAGGAACCAGCAAAGACATCTATGTAAGGAATCAGAATAGTAATGAAAAAACTTACTTTTAAGTTGTAAACTTACCCCAAGGCTGGCCAATCAGTAATGCCTGATCCCCAGTGCTCCTTCATAATGAGAATGCCATGTTGCCAGAAACTGGGTTTTATGGGATATGGCTTGTGACACAGGTGGGATACACATGAGCTTCACACTGTAAAGGAGAACTGGCAGGGGTGGAGCAAACATTTGAACCTGGTTTCCTTGCAGGACAGCTTTATGGTGAGTTCTCAGCAATTTTAATACATTTTTTCTTTAGCACTTTGGTTTAATTCTTTAGATACTGTTGATGGTTACATAGAGGTAAAAAGCAGTGCATATCTCTCCACCTTGACATAACCATTATAGAAAGCTTATACTTTAGATCCTACCGCCAACGCTGACAGCACAATCATACCTTGAAGAACTGCAAAGTAAATGAGAGAATTCAAAAATATGTAAATAGATATCCTCATACTAACACATAAGCCATTAAAATTGTCTCTTTGTTTGTCTCACATGCTAATTTATCCTTACAGATCAGAAGTTCCCAAACTATGGTCCATGAACCGGTGGTCCATGAGCTCCATTCAGGTGGTCCATGGTACAACAGGTATAAAAAAGAATGAAACAAAATCATGCAAAAACACATAGAAACTCAACACATAAAGCACTAGTTAATTTATTTTATGTCTTATTAGTATACCCTCTACATTCCAATATAGCACAACATATTATTTTTATTAACAGTAGATAGAAAAGTTATTGGATGGTTTGCTTAGATCCTCATTAGTAGCCAAATGGTCCTTCAATAGCCTAGTTAACTTTTAAGTAGTCCATCGGGAAAAAAAAAAAAGCACTACTGCTGTATAAAAGACGTCTTTTGTATAAATATATTTAAACCCATACCATCCACTACAAATATCATGTGTTATGCATTGCCCCAACAATTTGAGCTAGATGTTATAATTAGGCAATGACCACTAATAAAATTCATATTCAATGATTTAGAAAACCAGCTGCTGCTGGTTTGCTCCCACAATGGGGCCTATTCTATTGCCCAATTCGTACACACTTAAAACTATTTGCGGGTTAAGGGCTGAAAATCCCTGTGATTGGTAAAATCATAACTCCGACCCAGCTAAGCCATTGATCTTTCAAGCCCGTAAATGTTACTACAATTCCTCAAGCCCACAAATGTTGTCACACCCGTAAATGGCGAATGTAGAAGAAAATCCTAATCCAAATGCAAATACAAAATCAATACTGCACTTTAAAATATGGGGAAAGTGATGAAAGACATTAGAATTAATTGCACAACTGTCTCAAGCTCGCAATTCTGCAATAATTATATATATTTTTTTTATGTTTCATTTCCGTGTCATATCAATCCTCTGAATGAATGAGTTAATGGACTAGAACAGTATATACTAGAACAGTATGGTCATTCATTTTTATTATTTTGTACATTGCCGGATTGCGAGTCCAATCGCATATCGGACTTCTAAGCGCTAATTGATTGACGTTTAACCACCATGTTTTACTGACATAATAATGACGGTATTGGCTGTTTCTAAATTGGTAGTTACGGCCTTGCTTATTCTGAAATGCTGCTTACGAGTACATGGTTTATGGTTTAGGCTTCTGGCAGGTAGTTGCGGGCTTGTTCAATTGAATCACTCTTAAACTATTGCAATTGAATAAGGCCCTTGCTGTGTTAAAGTGGAATCCCTTAACAACATGCTTTTGCTATGGGGCAGCCATGAATGTTTGTCCTCTTGTGTAATCAGAGGGTTCTTAAACCCTTTTAGTCCAGTCTCTCAGCCAGATCCCCCTTGGTTTCCTTATCAGAGTGGAGAGAATCAGCACATCTGGTGGCTCATACTGTTATATTTTAAAGTGAATTTAATACTGAAAGTTGTTGTTTTAAATAGAAATGTTATTAACGATCAAAGCATAATTAAAAGAACTAGCTTGTCATTAGGGCATTACAGTGCTCATTTAAATGTGACAAATTATCAGTGAGATGTAATGTTTCTGCTGCATGTCCTTGATCCACTAAGGTGTTATATGCAGTTTAAATTAATATAATGTGCTGCAGGTTTGTGTGCACATGACATTTTGACAGCATTGCATATATAATGTTTCTATACAAAAAGGTGATTCTTTGTTTTTTACTAATTACCATATAGTGAATAGTTATCCAAATATCAATATGACATTCATTTAGGAATTTGAATGAATTCAGAGGAGATTGTGAAACATCTGTTCCCTTCTAATTCCAGAAACTGGAATTTTATTATCTTTTACACTTTTCTCCGCCTTGTATTGTATGTCTCAAGAGCATTAATGCCTGAAAAGTCAATGTTTTTGTATCACAAATTAAAAAAAATAAGGTAACAGACTTTCTGCCATGCTTTTAAAAGAAGATATTTCAATTTTTTTGAAAAACATATTTATTTTGTGAAAACAGATGGCTGGAGTCATATTAACATGGGTCTTCTGTATCATAGCTTCACTTGATTTAATGGATTTGAAAATGTTGTGGGGTCTTAGTCCAGATTCTGTACATGCTGTATTGCCAATAAGCATTGCCAGACAGCCCTATTGTGCAAAACAGTTTAATATTGCTTGTAATAATTCTGGATCAGCCACACTGCCATGATTGGTTTTTGGGGGATTATGAAATGTTGCTTTTATGTATAATGTTTAAAAAATGTATGTGATATTCTGATGTATTTGGTGCAGGAATGCAATGCCCAGATGTAACACTACACCCTCCCTAGTCACTCAGGCCTGATCAAAGGAACAGCCATAAAGTTGAAAGCTAGTTTATGGCCGCTCCTGGTTGTAAAATATAGCAAGGAAAATTTATCTCCCCCTCCATTGACAGCCTATATATACCAGATCAATGGGGGGAAAGAAGAAATGTGGGTGGGGGGTATAGCAATCCCTATTTTACCCAGCAGGATAGGCTAGAAGTATGTGTGTGAGGGGGGGGGTCTTTGGTGTTTTGTGTTAGCTGATGTGTCATGTAAATAAAGAAGTGCCAGTCTGCTTGTACTAATCAAGGGTACATGGTGTGTGATTCTTAGATCCTGACAAGAGGGGTCTAATGGTACCTGCCTCTTCAGAAATGATGCTGTCATCTGAATTATCTGCTGGGTTCTGAGATCTTGAACACAAAAAGAGACGACCAAAAAACAGAGAAGTGAGGTGAGGTGTATGTGGCCCTGAAATCTGTGGGTCATAACACACACCTTGTTTTACTGGAGAGGCTCATTTCCTCCAAAAATAAGATTACTGATAAATTGTAATTCATGCAATATTGTTTCTAGTGTTAAAACCTTTTTTTGTATAAAAAAGAACAGACGATGAAATCTCCAAAAAGGCTTTAACTTAATTTAATCTATACTTCATTTTGAAGCCAATGTCGATTTTGAAGTATATTTATCAAATTAGGTAAGTGGCACTATATTTGTCAATGAATAGTGTTTCTAAATGTTACCATTTGAAAAATATGCTCAATAAAAATATATGATATGGGGATAGTAAGCAAAATTTTGAACATCAAACCCTAAATGTATACACTGAAGAAATCAACACTACTCAGAGGCTTACTCTTTCCTGATTTGCTTGTGTCACAACTTCAAAAATGGAGCAATGCTACCTGTTCAAGTCCTTAGCTGTGTGTGGTGCTTTATATGGCCCTGGGACTATGACCCTTACAGGTTTTCATATCCCTTTGTCCTTTGAAGCAGAATATGCTGGTTTATCACAAAACACACACCTTTTCAACCCCTACATTAAACAATTTACTTATTACTTATATTTTTTCTCTTACTCTCCTAATTTTGTTTTACTATGGGACCCTTGGCACTCATGTTAAAAATGTACCAATGTTTTTTTTCAGTTGTACCCTGTGATTGGCTAAACTATCATGAATTCTCACTGTAAAAGGAGAGTCAGCAGGAAGTATAACAAACATTTATGCATGAATTAATTGTGGCACAACTTTAGCAGTTTTCCCCATCACTACAATAAATTTCCGTGGGGCTCAGCTTTCTCTATGGTCCAGCTCTCACATCCATTGTTGAGGGTGTAATAGCTTTGATAGCTTTTAATAGCTTGTCAGTTTGCCAATATTTGAGTGGTAAACACGTGTGATGCAATATTTACTGATGTTCTTTACCTTTACTGGGGTTGCCATAGGAATAATGACCGGATATATAAATAGACAAGCAAGGCAGCTGCCAAGTGGCATCTTCCTGGGAGGGACACCTCATTTGCATAACAACATATTTAATTATGGTTTCGTTTTTTGGAGGGGTTGGGTGTAAAGTGGCAGGCTTGCAATGTGCTGCACTATAGTAAAACAAAGAGAGCCTAGTAGCTCATAGGTAAGTTTGCCGTGTCTGCACCACCCTGCCCATAAATGTATATGCGTTGTCAAACAACCTAATTTTATTGAATTAGACATTAGTGTATATACCCTGGATAATGAATGATGGTTGGTATTTTGAATTTGGTTACTATGATTAAGTATTGAAAGTGAGTTCTTACTCAATGACTTTTAATGCCTTACTTTTATTACTATTGTGACAAGGCCCTGTTTGCATTCTTCAATGTAAAGATTCGTATGGAATTATCCTGTAGTGGAAAAAAACTTTTATAAAAGCCTAATGTGATTGAGTCTAGAGTGAGCTCACTGGTCATAGTCATCAGTCTGTAAGCCACACCAAGTAGGGGATGCTTTAAATTCTATTATGTCATGAAAGTCATTTTGACTAGATCTAACAGCCAATAAATTACAATTTAGTTAGCAATAACATAGTTTTAAAGTTCTGTAGAAAAAGGATTTGTTAAAATATATGTTCTCACTTTGGCACTGTGTTGAAAAAAATTAAGGATAATCTAGAAATGTTAGTGCTCATTTTCAATAAAATACAATTGCTTAAAACTTTTAAAAACTGGAGAATTTTAGTATGAGTGGATTGGTCAATAGCTGAGTCTAGAAGTCTAGAGCATTGATAATAATAACAGCAGTATTGAGTAGTGGATATATCTTCACTGAAAGGTACAAGGTAAATTCTTGTTTATGTTTGTTATTTTATTTTGTTTTTGACAGAAGGTAATCATTATTATTTATATATGTAGTTGAGAACACATTTTGTGCTCCAGTTGTAAAAAAAAATACATTCAGTTGCACATTATCATTTATTCTACTTTATGCGTGTAGAAAGATTTGCTTGTTTCATCAGAAATGTAAGGTCTATCTTGCCTTTACAATAAAATTAATCCCCCACTTCTTTTTTATTAGTTTATTATGTATTGGCATCATCCAGGGCTTGACAAATTGAAGAGCGAGCTTGGCTGGTTCCTAAGTTTACAATTCTGTAACCAGTGCCAAAAGATCGCCTTCATTAATGTTTTTGTTGTGCTATGCTGTATACAATGTTTGTTACTGTATTTAATGGCCTTAAGAATGACACATAAAGGTTCAATGAAACAGTTTTAATAGTATAATCCAGTTTATGAAAAATGTTTGTGACGTATGTAGCAAACTAACAATATTAATATAGTGAATATAAGCTAATATTTAGAGATTGACATGACAGTAATGCTTATTGTTCAGATCATGAAGGTAAGGCAGTGTTTGCAATGTGGAGTGTGACTGACTACTTCTGAGCATGTGCTGGGGAAAGGAGAAAGCTCCAGATACTAAAATCTGAACTCACCCAAATGAAACAATAAATCCCCTCATGCGTCAAGCCAGGAAGTGCTGAAGCCAGACAATGTGGAAACTCACAGACACAAGCAAAGTTTGCTGACATTTTGATTTTCTTTAAAAAATGCTTCTATGTGCATTGATGTGATTTTGTTCACAAACTTGATTTTTTTCACAAACTACAGAAGTCCCATTTGCAAAGGAAAGAGTTAAGTTATTGTGTCAGAAGTGAAAACTGAGAATCAGTGTTCTGTGAAGGAACACAACATGAATTGCCATTAAGGAATTGGGAATGGTTTCATTTTCCTGAAGCCTATCTGGCCCATTGGCACATGGGGGTCTTGGTTAGTATGATATACAGGTATAAGCACCATGGACATGTGACATCAGTAATATGTGATTGATAGCCAATTCAAATTATCCCCTGCCATGTGATTTCTTACCTCTGGAGTATCATAAACAAACAAGCAATGGGTGCTAGAAACCAACACCAATTCATTTGAACACCTCAACGCTTAAAAGAAACATGCAATTCAATACCTGAATCAACCAGTACTGACATTTAGAAACAAAGTCAAACTGACTGCTATTATTTTTAGTTTAAACTTAAATTTTTCCTATATAAAAATGTACATTAAATGAAGACACCCACACCACAGTCAGAAAAGCAGACTGCACCATAAGGTATGGTGATTAAAACGTTTAATTAATTTATATCTGTGCAAAATTATGGCAGCATTTAGTCTGCTATTTAATGGAAAAGTAAATCAACAATTTCAGCTTGTTGAGATTAGTTCTCTATTTTGAAGTCTGTTTTTCAGTCCATTTACATATCCAGCAATGTGGATTGACAGCCGTGTATCAACTACCCACTAAGAGGAATCCTGCCCAGTGCTTATATCTAAATTTAAATCTCTTGTTTAGCAGTGCTGAAAACAGAGAGCACAGGTCACCAGACAGTCTTAGAAAGCGAGTGGTATCATTTTAAAAATGTATGGGTCGGTCAATGTTACCAGTGACGGAGATATCCAAGAAAGCTGGAGGCTTCTCACCTTTATCAAGATCGAAATCCAGTGTTACAGACAGGATGATGAAATGATACAGAATGTAAAATGCAACTGACACCATCCTTTGTCAGCTACCTGATGGAGTACTCTTTGTAGCAGGCATTGTGATTAAAGCCTGAGGTTGTCACATTTTGAAACAGCTAAGGTTGCTTTGTATGTATTTCCGTACATGTATGTACATACTGTATATTTCCTTTATAGCATTTTATTTTTGTACATGGCTTCCTTTGCTTGGTATATGACTGGCTTCCATTGATGCCTGCCATTTGGTGCATTTGAATTGTAGGAAAGTTATTCAGTGCAACATTTTTAAATAAGCAGCTTTTTTCCCCAGAGGTCAAATAATAGAATACATTTAAGATGTTACTCCTCTAATGCTTTTAGCCATATAATGTAGACAAATGCTGTATAGATATTTTTTAAGACGGGTTCAAAAGGCATCCTCATAGGATTCCTCATCATTTTCTTGTAATTGACATTTGTTACAAATACAGAAGATTTTTTTAAATTCAAATAGTCATGATATACCAGATATATAGTCAGATTAAATATCACTATTTTGTCATAAAGTATTGCTAACTGAGCTAAGGAGAGTGAAGAGAAAGTTGAGATATGCATTAAACCACTGGGTTCCTTTGCTACACAGGGTTCACTATCATGGCATTACAACTGTAGTTAAAGCTTTCAGACTTCAGTGCTAAATAAGAACCAAAAAAAAAAAAAAAATAGGCCAGCTTAGTACTTAATAGAACAAATTATCCGATCTAATTCACCAGATGGACTCAACATAACTAGACGCTCGAGTAATCTGAAAACAAGTAATCTGGACAAGGTGGAGGCGCTTGTAGTTAGAGTGTTTTCCCTCTTGTGAGTGCTGCTATATTGCTGGAGTTATTATGATTTGTAGTTTGGGGTGTGATAGTGCTTGAGTCTGCATCCTGAATTTGGTGTATATATAACGAGGCTGCACTAGAGGACTCACTAATTAGCATGTATTGTACAGTCTAAGTGAAGGATTGACTTCCTATCCTAAAGCAGATTTTATAGTCACATTTCATCAGGGATCGATAGCTCATAGGTAAAGCAATTCGCATTGAAAAGTTCACATCCCACTAGTTTTTTGATAACATATTTTTTATATTTAGGGCACAGTATAAAACAGAGATCAGCTAAAAAGGACCCCCATGGCAAAAGAGTTAACTCTTTATGGTCCATTAGGGACTCATTTAGGTGCGTTAGGGACCTTCCTAGCACAGGGTTCATTTTTAGATGCCATAGGGGATCTCCATAGACCCCTATGGTTATATATATTGGGTATTGGGTGTGAGCAGGGAAGGGGTGATCGCCAGTGAGAGGGTAACGGGATCCTCAGGGATTCCCTTCATGTTGTGGATGTAGAGAATCCCTGAGGATTCTCATTAGTGGAGTTTGAGCAACGTGACATTACTTATTCACCGCATTTTTGCATAGTCATAGGCTTTATAATTTACTGACAAGGTTTGGGTTTACGAGTTTCTGATGAGCTAAGTCATATTACCTGTGAATAAACCAATTGAATACATGTGTAACATCACTGAAAAAAGCTCCAGAAGTTTAAAATACATCATTTTGAGTGCTACGAGTCTAGAATTGAATCTGAAAAAGTGAGATTTTATGATTTTAAGGATATCTTCAAGCTCTGAAAGCTAGGAGATAGTAATATAGAGTAAGGTAGATAGATCAGAGATTAGGAGCATCACAAGAGAAGCTGTGCAGTTAGAAGGCAGGAAAGGATTAGAACTTGAGCAGAGTGGATGGAATACTTTAGGTCATATTTGGAGACAAGCACAATTGAGGGTGCAAAGTTATTTTGGACTAATAAGGTCAAGGTTTTGAATTATATCTTATATGATACTGGAGTCAATGGAGGAATTGATCGAAGGTTGTATGAGTCAATGGAGGAATTGATCGAAGGTTGTATGTCTTTTGGTTATTTGTGCAATATCTTCTTCACCAAATATTATCCAGAAGGGTGTAGACTTATTGCTCAGTTTCCAAGGGGGCTTACATTTTTCATTGCATGTATTTTGGCATGTATGGAGGACACTTTATCAGTAAAGAAGATAGCAAACTCTTGACTGAAAGAAGATCATCTTGCAGAGTTGATGCCTGATAAAAACAAAAAACAACAGCAATGCATTGTCCCGCAATCAAAACTCTTAGCTCCTATTTATAATATCTCATAATATTTTCATGGAGAGGGTACTAATGTATGATCAGTTGATATACGAAGAAGTTGAGCATACACAAAAGCACTCTAAGAATCCTATATTCAGTTGGGAAAATAAAACATTTTGATTAAAATAAACTGTTATGTTATTATTTTAACAGTGTAATAACCTTTACATTGTAACAAATAAAACATGTTCCACGTGAATATGAGATAATTGAGTGCTGCATTGTGTCTGTTTCCGTCTTGTATGCTTAACGCCTTGCCTATTCATAGATCTTGAGGATTTAATTTGACTATCCCCCATACTACAGTCTATAAAAATGTCACATGCCTTGATAATCTGTACTTGTGGTATTAACTCCTACTACCATATAAAGAATATTTCCCTGTATATCAGTAAATAATTTTCCAATTTCAATTTTTTTCTTTTTTCTCAGACCAGAAGATGTCCTTCTCAGACGCACACATGATGAAAACGTTCTTCTACACTGTTTCCTATGGCCACTGGTTACCATATTGGTGGGCGGACTGATCGTCATTCTTACCATCTGTGCAAAAAGCCTGGCTGTTAAAGCAGAAGCTATTCAGAAAAGGAAGTTTTCTTAGAAGAATGAAAACTGAAAAATAAAATGGAAACTTCAGTTTAAACCAAAACCCCAGAATACCTAAAATCCTACTGTTGCCTCTTCATCACCATTTTCTGAACTTGATTATTTGACTATGGAGGATGAATAAAGGAATATTTTCTCAGACTCCTACCGGACCTCTGTTTTCCTTGGGAAGGATGCCCAGAAAAGCAAAACACTGAAACAAATATATAAGGAATAATGTAATGACTTATTCTTGGCCAAGTGAAGCAGTGCTAAAGAAAGGTTCATTTCACCTTTGCGATAAAGTATTTTTTATTTGGTATATAAATTATCAATCAAAAGATTTCAGTTTATTTTGTATCATGTAATTCTAAAATATTAAAGTGTGCTTTTTTATGTCCTATGTCTCCATATTTATTGATTTGATTTTCATTTTGGATCTCAGTGGCTTGGCAGATCAATGTACATTTTATCCCAGCAGAACTTTCAAACAAGTGCAATGTCATTTATAAAACATGCAGTGTATGTATTTGCAGTTTATTTATCATTAAATTAAGATCTCATAGATTTTTGTGTGTTCAGGTTTAAATGCAAGGAATTTTCCTGCAAGTTTTTAGCTCTGAGATTCCATTGATTTAGATTTATTTTATTTTTCTTTAATCTAAACTTTTTACTTTGATAATTTTCACAGGGATGAGATAAACTTTGCTGGAGAGTGGGGAATGTGAGACTTGATGATGATAATAACAACAACAGGGATATTTCCTGTATTCACTACTATTTCTTATTAAAATGAAGCCAGATAAGGTCAGCAATGCCCACCAACAAGTTGCTATGTTATTGACAGTGAACAGATTATTCTTTAATAATAATTAATATGAAATGTGTATAGAAGCAATGCAAGATAATGGAGATCAAGGGGAAACACGTATTTCCTAAGTTTACGACACTGTGAATTACATTATAATAGAAGCAAAGAAAATATTGATACTGAATCATATGTTATCTCACTTCTATAGTAATAAGAAAATGGAGGGGGGAGAACGGTGTAATTATTTAGTAAATAACAATTTCTTATCTGAGTTCTATTGTAACACATTGCTTTTAAATTAGTTAACTTTAAAGGTAGTTAGGGTTAGGGTTAATGTTGTCAATGTTCAGTGAACAGTATAGTCGCCACATGTTACCTAGGCTGAGGTTTCAAGGAGTAAACATATAGTTGAAGATGTCATATTCTGATTGGTCTAATTGTTTAGTTTAATATGAGAAATCAAAGTAGCAAGATTAAATAATATTTAATCAATACACCCTGTTACTATTGCCAAACGATGATGACAATTATTACTTATTTTTTCTTCATGTGATATAACCATTTGTAAAAACAAAATAACCAAATCTCACCAACAGCTTTCAGACTGATATATATATATATATGCCTATATATATAGGCACTCCTTCATACCAGCTTAAATAACATATTAACTATAGTAAGGAGTCAGTAAGACATGGGGCCTCATTCAATTGCGATTTGGCCAAGTGAATAGGGTTCTATATAAGCACAGGGCATATTTGTTTACATAAGTTTTTAGTTAGTGAAGACCTTGCTTTTGGATAGAAGTTAACTAACTAAAAACTTCTGTAAAAAAAATATGCTCTGTGATTATATAGCGCATATATTGATGGCCAAATTGCAATTGAATGAGGTCCATATGGTAGAGACTGGAGGAGGGGGACAGAATATTCAACTCAATTAGCTGAAAAGTCACATCTGTGTATTTGCCCTTAACACTCTATACTTGACAAAGTTAAAGGAACTCTGTCTCCCCATCAGGACGTTGATTTAATTTTAAATAATATTAAAAACTGGTTATACATTGTACTATTATTTTTTCTCTACAGTAAATAATTTCTGAGATATTTAGAATTGATTGTGCTGCCCCTGTTTATGAATGTGCAGCTCAGTATGCCAATGAGCGGCCTAGATTGCTTGATAATGATGAAAGAGTGGTCTAAGTGACAGACAAGCAGACTGTAATCCTAATTAGCACATCAAAACACCTAATTAATATGCATAAATGCATCAACAACAAAATGGAATTTCCAAAGACTAATTCACTTTAGAAAAAAATGAGTAACACAACATATAGCCAGTTTTCCATGCCATCTGTGAATAACCTAAAAAATCAACTTGATTTTGGGGTGACAGAGTCCCTTTAAAGGAACTTGGAAACGTTTACATTTTTTTAAATCATTCAAGAGGTGACGTGATAATTAAAGTCAGGCTATGTACTGATTATATTTTTGTTTTCTTTATTTCTATACTCATTCTTCATTATGCAGAGGAATGGTACATGGTTAAAACAATTGTATTTGGATTGGAGTTTGCAAATTCACATTCCAACTCTCCCTTTTCTTACATTAATTTAAAAAAAATGTCACACCCACATTTGTCTCATACCACCCCTTTATAGTTTTTATTCTGTTTTATAATATAATGGTATCATAATATGATAGGATTTAACCCACACCTGTCATTGTAAAGGCAATATTTCTCTACATGACTAGCATCAGGTGAGAAGGAGCAATGGAACTGATATACGAATAAAAACACATCCTTACTCAGCCTTCACAGATGTTTCTAATTAATACTTCCACTATTCATGCAGTTCAGTGAAGGATAGAAGCAATCTAAATGTTCTCACTGCAAAAACGTATGACCCAGTCAATTCATCTCAAGAATATACCGGAATATACTGGACATTTTTATTTTAAACATGAAACTGAAAAGTGCTACATGAGGAATTTGGCTTATACCTGGAAAATCCTTACATTGAGTGACTGTGGTGTACCTGCTCCTCAAATTTGTTCCAGTAAATAATTTGGTTTCCAATCTCACAAACAACTGATCGAAAGAATACTGCCAGGTTTTATTTACTTTTTTAGCAACATGGAGGCTGGTTTAGATTAAATTATAAATGGACCATTTAAAAATGCTGGAGGCCATGTAGCTGTATTCTTGGAATCGGTGCAGTTTATGACCCATTAATCAGGTATTTTGATATTGCCCGCTAAACCATAAAAGCTATGCTCTTAGAAATATTGTTTGAGTTAAAAGATTTTTCATATAACTATTAATGAATCATTTTTTAAGGCAAAACAGCATAAATAGCTGGATGTGGTCAGCTATAGATGAATATCCACAATCACTTGCAGACCTCACTTTGCCACATATGCACTTCACACTTTGTATAATGCATATCACATAGATTTTCAATAAACATTTACTGCACAGCTTTCTAGACACTAGAATAACTAATTTTCCTGTTGATACAAAATTCTTTCCTACAAAGCACTTTTTGTTGCCGTAAGGAAAATTAATCGCAGGTCCTAAGACTGAGCCCATTATCAAAATGATATTGTATTTTGTACTGTGGGAATGGGAAAAGCCTTACCCTACTGAGGGGAGCATTTCAAATCACATTAAGCCCAATATTCTGAAAGAGCAAGTCCTTTCTGTAAGCCAAATTCTTTTATAAAAATGCAAGTTTGAGTTTTTGTGTTGTGCTAGTTTAGAGTACATAGCCTGGGTAATTATTTACAGTGCCTTGCAAAAGTATTCACCCCCCTTGACTTTTTAACTTTTGTTACATGACAACCTTAACTTCAATGTTTTGTTAATCTGAATTTTATGTGATGGATTAGAACACAATAGTCTAAATTGGTGAAGTGAAATGAGCAAATATATACATAAAACTATTTTTTAGAAATAAAAAACAGAGAACTGGCAAGTACGTATGTATTCACCCCCTTTGTTATAAAGCCAATAAAAAGCTCTGGTGCAACTAATTACCTTCAGAAGTCACAAAATTAGTGAAAGGATGTCCACCTGTGTGCAATCTAAGTGTCACAGGATCTGTCATTACATATACACACCTTTTTTGAAAGGCCCCTGAGGCTGCAACACCTAAGCAAGAGGCACCACTAACCAAACACTGCCATGTTGTTGAGAAGTACTAGTCAGTGTTAGGTTATAAAAAAATATCCAAATCTTTGATGATCCCCAGGAGCACCATCAAATCTATCATAACCAAATGGAAAGAACATGGCACAACAGCAAACCTGCCAAGAGACGGCCGCCCACCAAAACTCACGAACTGGCAAGGAGGGCATTATTCATAGAGTCAGCACAGAGACCTAAGGTAACCCTGGAGGAGAAGCAAAGTTACCACAGCAGAGACTGGAATATTTGTACATAGGACGACAATGAGCCGTAGGCTCCACAGAATTGGGAGTGGCCAGAAGAAAGCCATTACTTTCAGCAAAAAACAAAATGACACGTTTTGAGTTTGTGAAAAGGCATGTGGGAGACTACCAAAATGTATGGATAAAGGTGCTCTGGTCTGATGAGACTAGGCAGTAATTTCCCCATCTTGTTATCCACCCCCCTATTCTCACTTCTTCTCTTCCTTCCTCTCATCCCCTTTCTCTCCCCTCCTACGAAGCAAGTCATGTGACATTACAGATACGGGATTCCATTAATGCACAACACTTGCTCAGAGGTTCCTGCTTGTTCAATGAAGATAAAGTAGAGGGTTAACTAGTGATTTCGTTTTTGGGTGTTTACGCTGTGTAAGATAGTGGTAATAGTGTTAAACCTGCTATATAAATTAACACAAATCATAGGTGGGAGTTCAGATGCTGAATAAAGGTGGGGTGTATGAAGCTCTAGGTTTAGAAGCAACATAAAAAAGGTAAATAGAAATTGGAAAATGACAGTTGGAAATTGAATCTCCAGAATGGATGGTATCAGGCCCAGTGTCTTTAGCAAAATCTCTGTAGAAATGGCTGCTCAGTCTTGGTAGTACATGCATCATAAATAAAGAATTTGGTCAACCAAGTATGTGGGTTGTGTGGATATATACAGTTGTGCTCAAAAGTTTGCATACACTGGCAGAAATTGTGAAATGTGGGCATTTATTTTGAAAATCATGCAAAACAAATGTATTTTATTAAAGGATAGTGATCATATGAAGCCATTTGTTATCACAGAGTTGTTTGGCTCCTTTTAAATTATAATGATAACAGAAATCATCCAAATGGCCCTGATCAAAAGTTTACATACCCTTGAATGTTTGGCCTTGTTACAGACACACAAGGTGACACACACAGGTTAAAATAGCAATTAAAGATTAATTTCTCACACCTGCAGCTTTTCTAATTGCAATCAGTGTCTGTGTATAAATAGTCAATGAGTTTGTTAGCTCTCTTGTGATTGCACTGAGCAGGCTAGATACTGAGCCATGGGGAGCAGAAAAGAACTGTGTAAAAAAGACCTGCGTAACAAGGTAATGGAACATCATACAGATAGAAAAGGAAAAAAAAGATATCCAAAGCCTTGAAAATGCCAGTCACTACTGTTCAATCACAATTAAGAAGTGGAAAATGTTGGGATCTCTTGAAACCAAGCCAAGGTCAGGTAGACTAAGAAAGATTTCAGCCACAACTGCGAGAAGAATTGTTCGGAATACAAAGAAAAACCCACAGGTAACCTCAGGAGAAATACTGGGTGCTCTGGAAAAAATTAGGTGGTTGTTTCGAGGAGCACAATAGGACGATACTTGAACAAAAATGAGCTGCATGGTCAAGTTGCCAGAAAAAAGCCTTTACTGCGCCAATGCCACAAAAAAAGCCTGGTTTCAATATGCCCGACAACACTTTGACATGCCTCAGCTTCTGGTACACTGTAATTTGGAGTGAGGAGACCAAAATAGAGCTTTATGGTCACAACCATAAGCGCTATGTGGGAGAAAGGTCAACAAGGCCTATAGTAAAAAGAATATCATCCCCACTGTGAAGCATGGTGCTGGCCCAATGATGTGTGTGGGTGGGGGGATGAGATCTAAAGGCATGGGGAATCTTGTGAAAATGAATGCCAAGATGAATGCAGCATGTTAGCAGAAAATACTGGCAAACAATTTGCATTCTTCTGCATGAAGGCTGCGCATGGGACAATCTTGGACTTTCCTGCATGACAGTGACCCGAAGCACAAGGCCAAGTTGACCCTCTAGTGGTTACAGCAGAAAAAGGTGTGGAGTAGCCATCACAGTCTTCTGAACTTAATATCATCAAGCCACTCTGGGGAGATCTCAAACGTGCAGTTCATTCAAGACGACCAAAGACTTAGCATGACCTAGAGACATTTTGCCAACACAAATGGGCAGCTATACCACCTGCAAGAATAAGGGGCCTCATAGACAACTATTACGAAAGTCTGCTCGCTGTCATTGATGCTAAAGGGGGCAATACACAGTGTTAAGACCTGAGGGTATGCAAACTTTTGAACAGGGTCATTTCATTTATTTTCTTTGTTGCCATGTTTTGTTTTATGATTGTGCCATCACATATAATAGTTGTCAAACTATGATTCGTCGACACAACATGCGAGGGGACGCATTTGCGGAAGGTGGAGGCTCCAACGTCAGCTGTGTTTGTCCGCAAATGCAGACCCTCGCGAAGCGAGGGTCCGCATTTGCGGAGGTGGAGGCTTAAAGGTGCCTCACACGTGGTTAAAACATACACACACGCACGACATAGAAAAAAAACGACCTTGGAACCAATCTTAACGCCACAAACAACCACACGCACGAAAAATACGACCATAACAGCCAAACGTCGCGCACCTAAAAACAGTCAAAACACCAAATACTCACAAAATATACATAAAAAGCTTACCCATAGCAAGGGGGGGGGGGAGGGCATCCAGGACCTCTGAAAGTGAAGTTAAACTTCCATTTAGGTCTAAATTCCCGAGTTCAGACACACAAAAATCCCCTAGGCGAGAGAAAAAATGGCCGCCGAAAAAAACGAAAACGAGGCTCAAAGCCCAGGACTGCCCAGCCACACACGCACATGACTTAGAAAAACAACAACCTTGGAACCAACCTTAACAGAACAAACACCCACACGCACGAAAAATACGACCATAACGGCCAAACCGTGCAAACCTGAAAACAGTCAAAACACACCAAATACTCACAAAAAATACATAAAAAGCTTACCCATAGCAAGGGGGGGGGGGGCATCCAGGACCTCTGAAAGTGAAGTTACACCTCCATTTAAGTCCAAATTCCTGAGTTCAGACACCCGAAAATCCCCTAAGCGAAACAATGGCCGCCGAAAAAAACGAAAAGTAGGCTCAAAGCCCAGTCACGTACAACTTACCCAAGAAGAAATCCGAGATAAGCTCGGAAACCTGCATTAACCCCACGGGATCCGAGATAAGCTCGGATACCTACATTAACCCCACATTAACCATCGCAGTGGGGGTCCCGATCACATGCGATCCGGGACCCCAGCTGCAATGAAAATTCAAAATTCCCACGTTATGGGTCCTTAAAGGATCGTAAAGGTCCTTAAAGGACCCGTTATAAAAGAAAACAAATATACACTATCACCCTGTCACTCATGGGGGTCAATATAGACCCCCATAAGTCCTTCAGTAACCCTGTCACTCATGGGGGTTAATACAGACCCCCATAAGCACTTAATTAACCCCCTCACTCATGGGGGTCAATACAGACCCCCATAAACCCCAAATTAACTCTGTCACTCATGGGGGTCAATATAGACCCCCATAAGCCCTTCATTAACCCTGTCACTCATGGGGGTCAATACAGACCCTCATAAGCCCTTCATTAACCCTGTCACTCATGGGGGTCAATACAGGCCCCCATAAGCACTTAATTAACCCCCTCACTCATGGGGGGTCAATACAGACCCCATAAACCCCTAATTAACCATGTCACTCATGGGGGTCAATATAGACCCCCATAAGCCCTTCATTAACCCTGTCACTCATGGGGGTCAATACAGACCCCCATAAGCACTTAATTTACCCCCTCACTCATGGGGGTCAATACAGACCCCCATAAACCCTTAATTAACTGCGTCACTCAGGAGGGTCAATACAGCCCCCCATAAGCCCTTAATTTACCCCCTCACTCATGGGGGTCAATACAGACCCCATAAACCACTAATTAACCCTGTCATTCATGGGGGTCAATATAGACCCCCATAAGCCCTTCATTAACCCTGTCACTCATGTGGGTCAATACAGGCCTCCATAAGCACTTCATTAACCCTGTCACTCATGGGTGTAAATATAGAGACCCATAAGCACTTAATTCACCCCCTCACTCATGGGGGTCAATACAGACCCCCCATAAACCCTTAATTAACCCTGTCACTCAGGGGGGTCATTACAGACCCCCATAAGCCCTTAATTAACCCCCTAACTCATGGGGGTCAATACAGACCCCCATAAACCACTAATTAACCCTTTCACTCATGGGGTCAATACAGACCCCCATAAACCCCTAATTAACCCTGTCATTCATGGCGGTCAATATAGACCCCCATAAGCCCTTCATTAACCCTGTCACTCATGTGGGTCAATACAGACCCCCGTAAGCCCTTCATTAACCCTGTCACTCATGGGGGTCAATACAGACCCCCATAAGCCCTTCATTAACCCTGTCACTCATGGGGGTCAATACAGACCCCCATAAGCCCTTCATTAACCCTGTCACTCATGGGGGTCAATACAGGCCTCCATAAGCACTTCATTAACCGTGTCACTCATGGGTGTAAATATAGAGACCCATAAGCACTTAATTCACCCCCTCACTCATGGGGGTCAATACAGACCCCCCATAAACCCTTAATTAACCCTGTCACTCAGGAGGGTCATTACAGACCCCCATAAGCCCTTAATTAACCCCCTAACTCATGGGGGTCAATACAGACCCCCATAAACCCCTAATTAACCCTGTCATTCATGGGGGTCAATATAGACCCCCATAAGCCCTTCATTAACCCTGTCACTCATGTGGGTCAGTACAGACCCCCGTAAGCCCTTCATTAACCCTGTCACTCATGGGGGTCAATACAGACCCCCATAAGCCCTTCATTAACCCTGTCACTCATGGGGGTCAACATAGACCTCCATAAGCCCTTCATTAACCCTGTCACTCATGGGGGTCAATACAGACCCTCATAAGCACTTAATTAAACCCCTCACTCATGGGGGTCAATACAGACCCCCATAAACCCCTAATTAACCCTGTCACTCATCGGGGTCAATATAGACCCCCATAAGCCTTTCATTAACCCCCTCACTCATCGGGGTCAATACAGACCCCCATAAACCCTTAATTAGACCCGTCACTCAGGAGGGTCAATATTGCACCCCATAAGCCCTTAATTAACCCCCTCACTCATGGGGGTCAATACAGACCCCCATAAACCGCTAATTAACCCTTTCACTCATGGGGGTACATACAGACCCTCATAAGCCTCTATTTAACCCCATCAGTCCCATAAGGGTATATTAAGACTATTATGGGCCTGTTACAACCCAACATTAACCACATAAGTGCCATGACGGTCCTGAAGGAGTATAAACACTACACTGCACTATACCCCCCCAATAAAACATTAAATATCAACTAAACAGCCTCTACACTAACCTATTAACACCTACACTACCTACCTACACTACCTACCTACCCCCGAATAACCCCCACCAATCTAATTACATAAAATAAAAAAGACTAAAATTACAAAAAATAAAACATCTACATTACATAAAATAAAAAACCTAAGTCACACAAAAAAAATATTCTACATTACAGAAAATAAAAAAACCTAAGTCACAAAAAAGGAACATTACAGAAAATAAAAAAACACATTACAACCCCCCCCCCCCCCCCCACTACAGAAAAAAACACTTACACACCTGAAAAGGAAATATATATAATACATACAATACAATGCATACAATATAATACATACAATATAATACAAATACATACAATATAATACAATACAATACAAATACATACAATATAATACAATACAATTAAATACAATACAATACAATACAATACACCCCTATCTAATATACAATACATCCTATCTATCTAATATACATCCCCCAATCTATCTAAATAAATACCATAATCTAATATACATCCTATCTATATAATATACATCACACAATCTATCTAAATAAATAACACAATCTAATATACTATACATGCTATGCTATCTATATAAAACACATACCCCTAGCTAACATACAATAAATGCTATCTGTATATAAAATAATCTTATTCTAAGCTAAAATAAAATAATTAAGACCACTTACCTTTGCAGATGCCCATTCAGATCAGCCACCTAGGGAAAAAAAATTAGTGCAACACGTTTACAGTAAATAAATAAACATTCTAAATATTCTACTCATCTTTCCGGCATGTCCCATCCTTACTCTTTTACCCTTCTCCGGCGCGGCACCTGTTAAAAAAAACATAACATTAATACACAAACAAAAACATAAAAATAAAATAAACATAATCTACATTGTACTTACCTCCCCGCGATGTCTCCGGCCTCCTCCTCCTCTTCTGCCCAGCCCTGTAAAAAAAAAAAAAAGTACTCACATCCGCACTCACTGACATCCCCGACGCTAATGAGGCTCCCGGAGACTTTTCCGGAAGAAAATAGGCAATGGCGCCTTCTGATTGGTTAAAAAAGTCTGTCTATCAAATTCACCCAATCAGGAGGCGCCAATGTGTGAGCCAATCAGAAAGGGATACACCTTAAAATCCCACTCTGATTGGATAATGCACCTGTCAATCTTTATTTAAACCAATCACAAGGCGCAGATGCCTTCAGCCAATCACAATGGAATACACCCCCACAGAGTGATTGGCTGGAGGCATCTGCGCATTCTGATTGGTTGCACTGACAATAGCTAATCACAATGGAATACACCTTCTCGTACTGATTGGTGAAGGCGTTTGCGCCTTCTCATTGCCTTTTGTCAATGTCAATCAGTATTACAGCCAATTGGAAGGCGCAGATATCTTCACCAATCAGTACGTGGGGGTGTATCCCATTGTGATTCGCTGATGGCAATAAAGCCTTCGGATTGGTTCAAATAAAGATTGACAGGTGCGTTATCCAATCAGCGTGGGATTTTGGGGTGTATCCCTTTCTCATTGGTTCACAATTGGCGTCTTCTCATTGGCTGAATTTGATAGACAGCGTTTTCAGCCAATCAGAAGCCGCCATTGCCAATTTTATTCTGAAACACTCAGTAGGAAGGTTATTAGCGTCAGGGACACGGATGTGTGTTGTTGTTGTTTTTTTTAAAGAGTGCGGATGCTTCCAGGGCTTATCCGGGGCACAACACGAGGAGGCCGGAGACATCGCGGGGAGGTAAGTACAATGTAGATTGTGTTTATTTTACTTGGTTTTATGTTTATGTATGTGTGCTAATGTAATGGGTTTTTTTTAACGGGGGCCGCACCGCAGAAGCAAAGATGGACATGACATGCTGGAAAGGTGAGTAGAATAATTAGAATGTTTAGAATGTTTATTTATTTTATGTAAATGTGTTGTATTAAATTTTTAATCTTTTTTTACCCTAGGTTGGTGATCTGAAGAAACATCTCAAAGGTAAGTGGTCTTAATTATTTTATTGTAGCTTAGAATTAGGGTTGCAATATAGAGATAGCATGCACTGTATATTAGATAGATAGGGGGGTGTATAGTACATAGATAGTATTTATTGTATATTAGATAGATAGGGGGATGTATATTAGATAGATAGTATTGTATATTAGATAGGGGGATGTATATTAGATAGGGGTGTATTGTATTGTATTTAATTGTATTGTATTGCATGTATTATATGTATTGCCTTTTCAGGTGTGTAATTTTTTTTTCTGTAGTGGGAGTGGGTTGTAATGTATTTTTTTCTTTTCTGTAAATTTTCCTTTTTTTATTTTTTGTGACTTAGGTTTTTTTTTCTGTAATGTACATTTTTTATTTTTGGTGATTTTAGTTTTTTTTTATTTTATGTAATGTAGATTTTTGATGACTTTTTTTGATTTCTGTAATTGCAGTGGTGGGGAGGGGGTTATTAGGGGGTAGTCAGGTAGTGTTAGTGTAGAGGGTGTTTAGTTGATATTTAATGTTTTATTGGAGGGGTATACTGCAGTGTAGTGTTTAAACTTAGTTTCATGATGGTCCTTGAGGACTCTCATGGCACTTATGTGGTTAATGTTGGGTTGTAACAGGCCCATAATGGTCATAATATTCCCTTATGGTACTGATGGGGTTAAATAGAGGCTTATGAGGGTCTGGATAGACCCCCATAAGTGACCGGGTTAAAATGGTGTAGTGCTTACACTTTGGGTCATGAAGGTCCTGGATGACCCTGATGGCGGTTATAGTGTTATTACATGCGTTCATTAGTGTGTTAGAGGGGTCTATATAGTTGAGGCACACAGTACACTCACATTGTGTGACAATCAGCATTTCAACACTTTCTTTTATTGACCGTCATTTTTTGACGGGCAAGTCGCTAGTTCTGTTATAACCTCCAGTTGAAAATGAATCCCATAAGAAATAAACAAAATGTGTTTTGCCTGCTCACTCATGTTTTCTTTAAAAATGGTACATATATTTCCAATTTGCCAAGTACAACTGTGCCTGATTATATATATATACTGTGGCCACTGAGACTTGTAATACAGTCGTGGAAAATGTATTTCTTACAAACTTTTTATAGTTTCTGTTTTTTACTTGTTCGGTTTAATTATGACTATTTTCCAGCAGGACCCTGGAGATTGACTGATGAGCTATTTCAATACAGCCTGTAAATTGGAGTTTAGATTTCCGGCCAAAAGACTCATTGATCTTTAATTAAGTTTCTTACTGTATATTGAATTGTGAAAATACAATTACCACCCAAGTTTTTTTTTTATTATTATTCTGATTGGATTAACTCAAAGGTCAAGAAAAAAAACACAGCACATTGCTTATGTGCATGGTACTAATATCTAGTTCAATGTCACATTTAACAGCCAGTTGCTAAGCACCAAATGTAACATTCCATAGCATTTTGTTGTCTGCACAAATCAAGGGAAGATTGTCACCTTTGGGACCTGTTGAGAAGGGAACAAGTATATTTCAGTTTCATGTTGCAGCACAAGCTACCCATATTAGGGAAACTTGGCTTTAATGTACATCTTTGGTGCAGATCTTTGACCATACCAAATTTATTTTGTCCTCACAAAAAAATTTAATATGCATATAGCAGGAGTTTTTGCTAAATCCAGATTAACAAAATCCTCTCTGTGTTTGCTTCTGAATCCCCAGTGAAGGGAATTAACATATTAACTACCAGAGGAGTTTAAAGCGTACAGAAAAAAATTAAATATTGGATAACTACACAGTGAAATGAAAGTATATATAACATGTCAAAGGACATATAACACATATGCATATATTTATTTAAATGTATTATATATGAGAACATTTATAAAATAAAAATACAAAACAAGTCATGGATATTTAATTTTATAAAGTATTTTTTATAACCTAGTTATAGTCAGGTTTGCAGGCCTCTAGACTACACTGCAGAAATAAATCGATATACATATACCATCAGTACATAGCACCCAGTCCCTCTCAACATCCACCTCCACACAGCACCCACCCATCTTAGCATCCATCCCTACAGAGCACCTAGACCTTGTCAGCATCCACCCCCTTTCAGTATCCATCCCCACAAAGCCCCCAAACCCTCTCAGGTCACATGGGACCCATCCCTATGTCATTTGGTCCCCCTCGCAAAACCCATTCCCCTATACTTTGCTGTCACTTTGCAGCCCTGGCTCTCTTTCCTTTTTCCCTGTACACATCCTCAGCATGCTGATCTCCTCCACACTGCTGCCTCTTTCTTCAGTAGAAATGCTTTTTTTTAAACAGGCCATTACCATTTTCCAGCTGAGGGTGTGTACAGCCAAGGAGGCCCTGGGGGCCCGAGGGGGGGGGGGAGTGGTGGAATGGGCCAGGGTTGAGGCCCTAGGGATGCCCCAACACTACAGAAACAAAATGTAAAAAAAATTACACAGCATCAGAGGAGAGCCCCCCCCCCCCCCCCCCCCTTACTCCATATCCATCTCTACAATGTGAAATAGATACAGTGTAGATCAGCCTTTTACTAGCAAGACAAAGTAATAATAGTCTTTGGATTTCTATTATATATTGCTTATGGATTAGTTTTTAAAGAGAAATAAAAAATATAAAGTGTATACCAAGCCTTATATACAGTGCCATGGATTTTGTATCTGGCAAACAATAACAGATTTTTTTAAAAGTTCTAATCCCCTATATCACAGATTACACCATGTTTAAGAGCAAAGTAAAACTATCTAGCTAATCATCCATCAGTGAACCATTGTGAGAGAATTGCTTCGGGTGACTGCGGGAAGCCACAGACGAAAATTAGTGAAAACTTTTTCATTGATTTTTGCACTGACAAAAGATTACGAGTTACTCCTTTAGACTTTTACACCAAAACCCAATGCTAATAAGACTTTACAGATAATAAAATAAATCAGGGCAGTGCTGTAATATTAAAAATATTAAACCACTCGCAAATGGTTTTAAAACTATTCCTGAGTGCACAAGCTATAGCACAAAAAAGCCATAGAAAAGGTTGAATGTTCATCATTGTTTGACACTTAACAGTCAAATATAAACAAATGTGTAATTAAAACATACAAAATATTATTATGACTGTATGTCTGTTTCATTATACAACATCCAGGGTAACACAAACCCCAGTACTCAAGAGGTTAATACATATCAGGAAACCATGTGGACTAGGAACAGATGCTCTAATGCACTGTCTATAAATATATACAGTCAGGTCCATAAATATTGAGACATCAACACAATTCTAATCTTTTTGGCTCTATACACCACCACAATGGATTTGAAATGAAGCTATCAAGATGTGCTTTAACTGCAGACTTTCAGCTTTAATTTGAGGGTATTTACATCCAAATCAGGTGAACGGTGTAGGAATTACAACATTTTCATTTCAAGTGTGCTATTTGCATTTGTTGCTGTTAACTCTAAATATGAGATCCAAAGAGCTGTCACTATCAGTGAAGCAAGCCATCATTAGGCTGAAAAAACAAAACAAACCCATCAGAGAGATAGCAAAAACATTAGGTGTGGCCAAATCAAGTGTTTGGAACATACTTAAAAAGAAAGAACGCACCGGTGAGCTCAGCAACACCAAAAGACCCGGAAGACCACGGAAAACAACTGTGGTGGATGACCGAAGAATTATTTCCCTGGTGAAGAAAATACCCTTCACAACAGTTGGCCAGATCAAGAACACTCTCCAGGAGGTAGGTGTATGTGTGTCAAAGTCAACAATCAAGAGAAGACTTCACCAGAGTAAATACAGAGGGTTCACCACAAGATGTAAACCATTGGTGAGCCTCAAAAACAGGAAGGCCAGATTAGAGTTTTCCAAACAACACCTAAAAAAGCCTTCACAGTTCTGGAACAACATCCTATGGACAGATGAGACTAAGATCAACTTGTACCAGAGTGATGGGAAGAGAATGGAGACCGAAAGGAACTGCTCATGATCCAAAGCATACCACCTCATCAGTGTAGCATGGTGGTGGTAGTGTCATGGTGTGGGCATGTATGGCTGCCAATGGAACTGGTTCTCTTGTATTTATTGATGACTAGCGACTTGCCCGTCAAAAAATGACGGCAATGAGATGTGTATGTTAGGAAAGTTGTTTAGTTATTAACATATATTTTTGACACTTGTAAGTATTTTAATATGAACGTGTATTTTTGTAAAATGTTGATGTAATGGTTTTTTAAAATGTAATTTGTATCTGAAGAATTGTTAACTTTAATATACATTGAATGAATAGGAAAGCAAAAAGTAAAAAGCCTTCTTTAAACGTTGCAAATTTTAACATGAAGTTTAAAATATATGTAAGCAATAACCTTCAAAGTATATATTTTTAAACTTGAACTTTATTTTTTATGTAAGTTTAGAAGTTGACAAAACATTGGTATAATTTTGAACATTATAAACAGGAACATAGTGAATACATTTTGTAACCTAATTTTTTATTAAAAGTATTAACATTTGAATGTAAAAACAATTGACCTTTAAATTAATCAGTATTAAAATTCAATTTCTATCACAATAATTGTTAACTTGAATATACATTGAATGTAGAGGAAGGCATACAGTAAAACTCTTCTTAAAACGTAAGTAATTAAAGTAATTCATTACTGAGCACATAAACTGGCGATAAACATTAATGTAGGTAGTAATCTTAAGATAACAGACAATATTTACATTGTGACTTAAAAGGTGCTTGACCTCTTAACATCCACTTTGTAATCTGTTGAATGAAATAACTTGAAAATATATTTTTTAAACTTGTAACATTAGAAACATTAACATAGTGACTTAACATTTTAACATGATTTTTACTAACAATGCAAGGCAAGTATTTTGTGAGGCGAATCATTCATAAACAGTACTTCCATTAATTATGACTGAATTAAACAACCAATTGTTATGTATTTTGGAATGCTTTTAAAAAATGTTGGCATCTTTAATTTGTATCCTTCAAAGTTATAGTACTTCATAGTAGACAATGTTTTTAGTAAAAATACGTCCATCTTCTAATAAATCACCTTGACTTTCATTGTTTTCAATGTAAACTTTAATAGCCTGTGGATTTTTGCACCGTGACAACGCAACGTACAATTGACCATGTGCAAAAAGTGGTTCTTCCAAGAAAATACCCACAGATTTGAAAGTTTGACCTTGTGATTTATTAATGGTCATGGCAAATGCCATAATAATGGGAAATTGTCTTCTTTGAAGTATAAAAGGGAGACTACTTTCACTTGGTGCTAAATCTATTCTTGGTATGAAAACTCTCTCTCAGTTAAAATTTCAGCATCTATAAAATGGTCCTTTAATTGTTGAACAATTAATCTTGTGCCATTGCATAGGCCTTTTTTGGGGTTCATATTTCGCAGTAACATGATAATTGCACCTTTCTTTAGCTGCAAAATATGTGGTGGCATTCCAGAAGGAGTTAAAGAGTTTATGAATTCAGTTGAAAAGTTTGCCTGACTTTCATTGTCATCAGCAAGTACAGAATCAGCACTGTGATAATTTCTTTGTGGTGCATTCATTTTTTTAAAGATTTCATTATTGAGTATTAATGCATCTTTATTTTTACACATCAGTATAACTTGGTTGGCACGCTCTGAATATTCTTCGTTATTTATGCTCCCTTCAAATATAGCCGATATAATATCTTGTTGACAAATCATATGAGGTGGGATCTCTACAGTGTCGTCAGGTAAATGTAGTATTTTTTCTGTTCTGCCTTCTCCAATTTTAATAAGCCAATCATTGAAATCAGTTTGGCCTTCTGATCTCATATTTTGTTGCAGTTGAAGATGGGTAAAATGTTTCCATACTGTACTTGACTTTATACATGTTTCGATAATGTCAGTTCGATTTCCATGTACAACGACAGGTAATGTTTGTCTAAAATCGCCACCCAACAACATTACCTTTCCACCAAATGGAAAAATATTATCCATGACTTCACGAAGCAAACGGTCAATACATTAGAGGGCATAGCATGACATCATTGTGGCCTCATCTATTATAATTAATTTACATTTCTTCAATTTCTTTGCTTGTAAGGATGTCATGCGAATATCTGACACAGAATTTTCTAAAATAGGCACTGGCAGTTTAAATCCACTATGAACAGTTATTCGACCTTCTAATAAAAGTGCAGCAATTCCAGTAGTGGCAAACGCCATTGCTATTTTTCCTTGTGCTCGTACTGAACTCATTAATAAATTGTACAAATATGTTTTTCCTGATCCGCCAGGTCCATCAAGATAGAAATAACGCTCTGTCACCATGTCATCATCTATAGCATTTTTAATGGCATGAAATGCTTGCAATTGTAGTGTATTTAAAGTTGCAAGTCTTTCTTCTGTTCTTTCTGCTTGTAGTTGAATGTCATAGTCTTCAAAGTTAATGTCATCTATAAGACCTGGATCAGGCAAATTAAAACTTGCACAACTTAATCCATGAGTTAAAAAGACTTCTTGGATTTCCATTAACGCTTTTAAGTGTGCAATGGGTTCATTGTATCGTCGCATAAAGTCTTCAGCCATATTACTTTTAAAAGTCTCCCACAAAGCTAATGCATTTGGAGCATTTGAGAAGATACAAATAAAAGCAAAATGTCGTGGCATTTGACATTGTGCTGCTTCTTCTAAACATCTTTCCCACTCTGTATCATCAGCGAGTAAGTTTCTATGTCTTGCAGCTAAATGGAAGGATTCATATACAATGTCATTAACAGTTCTTAATTGTTTAAAACTTTGTGCTCCTGGAACATTTAAAAGTAATATCCGTAAGCAAAAACGTTCAACATCTCTTGGACTCACTGTGTAAATTCTTGGAATAATTTTATTGCCTCTGGTTTTTCTTGGTCTCCATAATCCATTCACAAAAACATAGTGATATGGAATTTCAATATATAAGTATTGTGTTGCTTCAGCATCAGTGGAATTTAATGCAAACCATGCAGTTAGTGTAGTGTGACGATCTTCACTTTGGGCCAATGCATTCATTTCATTTCCAGCATGGAAATAGACTAAATGTCGTTGTGGCAAATGTACTGCTAACCTATATACTGCATGTGATCTATCATGCATTTCAAATTTTAAAAGCCGCCACATAGCTTCTGACGCACTGACATAGCGAGCATCTACATGAGCTTCAAGTTCATCATGTACTAACTCACTACTTTCAGGGTTGTCTGCACTTTTGACGACTACAGTAGCTGCATCGCAACCTTTGTAAATATATTTGTAGACATATTTAATGGATTTGATGGAAGTGCAGGCTTCTACGTTGATGTGGGCGTTGTACTTCATGAGTAAATGTGGATTGTAGGGTACTACATATCTATTGTCCACTTTTTTTCCACGAATAGTGGCACTATCTCCTTCTCTTCTTTTATAAAGTGGATATCCATCACAATTGGCATAGGTTTTGTCTCTATAATCTTTTGGAAATTCTTTGGAACATTTATTATTTTCCATACATGGTGATTGTGGATTAAGGTCACCACAGGGTCCATGAATCATGCGATGAGTAACAATCTCATATAGTCTACCATATAGTTCTGGATCTGGTAGTTCAGCAACAATGACTGCATCCACTTTGTCCGAAGTATCTAATTTATCTTTTTCTTGAAGTATTATTAGAAGATGTGCATGTGGAAGGCCTCTTTTTTGAAATTCAATGGTATATACATAAGCAAGACATTTGCCAAATAACTGATTTATAGTGAAGTCACGTATTAATTCATTTAATTTAATCTTAAAAACTCTGGCTACTAAATCTGGTCGATCTGAAGCAGTTTGTCCAAGAAGTAGATTTAGTGTAATTTCTGGCCATTGTGGATTACATGTAAATGTCACAAATAAATCGGGTTTGCCAAATTTAGTGACAATAGCCATAGCATCATTGTATCTTTCTCTCATATTCCGAGGAGATCCTTGAAAGGAAGATGGTAAAATGATGGCTTTGCCAGCTGTCATGTCTCTGCTTGTAGCCACGTCAGCAACATAGTCCATTAATCCAGAATATTGTTCTACACGGAGTTTATCTTGTTGATATTTGATAAAGTTTAAATTATTTGCCTCAACTTGCAAATATGAATCAATAATCCATTGTTGTGTTAGTTTCCCACCACATAAAATTGGATTAAATACATTGCGAATGGCAGTTTGAGCTACTTTAAATTCAAGCATAGAAACATTATTTCGGATTCTGGCTTTAGCATTTGGGTAACTGGGAAGAGTTAATTTTGGTTGCCAACCTGCTTCTCCGTGTGGGAAAAAGATGGGATATTTCATTGGATCTAAATTTGGACTTAAGATACTCATATTAATAAACGGTTGCTCCTCATTTCTAGGATATATTCGAATGTCTCTTTGAAATGGTGGTTCTCCTTCATCATTCTGAAACACCATTGCAACCTCATTTGATGTTGGCAAGTTATAACGACGTTTATCAGTATGTCTGTCTCTTTTAAGCACCATATTAACCTTGGGCATTGGTAATTGATGTGTTTGTGCATGAAGTAGTTGTTCATTTTCTACTTCTGCCAATTTTTTATAAGCTTTACTGTAGGGATTGTTGTCCATAATGTTATTTAGCTCTATGAAAACACTGGGTAAGCATTTTTTATTTTCTTCCATCTGCATACGTTGGTCAACAGCTTCCATTGTATCTAGGACATATAGTTGAGCGAATTTTCTTTGATTTCCTTCATCTTGATGTAAATGGGAAGTGCGATGATAAATTTGTCCTTGGACTTTAAAACAGTAAGGACCATGTCCTGGTACATTAGCAGCTAATGTTGCCCACATGGATGAAAAGGATATGGCACTATTGTAGGATCTTATGTTTGTTTTAAAAATTTTGTAGTTTGGAAAAGTAGGTTCAGTCATAATGTTTTGTAAATAGAGAGGAAATTGTTTCCTTTCTGGAAGTTTGAACTTGCCTTTTTGACAGCAACTAATAAATTGACCATCTCTGGGTCTCTCCTGTTTAAAATAATAAGCCTCACAAAACTGACATTGAGTAGTCATGTCCCCACAACTATGAACCTCTACTGCTGAAGACTTGAGTAGAGGACAATTTGCAAAGCATATAGGATTTTGACTTTCATATTCATCAGGTGAAATATCATATAATGTTTCAACAACAGGTTCTAAATGCTTTGTTTTTTTCGTTGCTTTTCTTGGTATATGTTGTATTGTTTGAGGTAAAATGTCATGTAATGTTTCATGAAACGGTTCTAAATGCTTTGTTTTCTTTGTTGCTTTTTTTGGTATCTCTTGTATTTTTTCTGGTAAAATGTCATCTGATGTTTGAGCAACAGGTTGTAAATGCTTTATTTTCTTTGTTGCTTTTTTGACATATCTTTAATTTCTGCAAGTGACAGTCTTTTGCTTGCAATTCTTTTGCGTTCTTTTTCTCGTC
The DNA here is from genome assembly GCA_027410445.1 of Discoglossus pictus. NCBI lineage: Eukaryota > Metazoa > Chordata > Amphibia > Anura > Alytidae > Discoglossus > Discoglossus pictus. The sequence continues at coordinate 313,797,946 of CM050167.1, forward strand.
GAATTTCCTTCTTCTCCGGAGTCTGGCTGTCTGCTCTCTGTCGTCGTTCTCTAGCTTGGCGTCTTTTCTTTTCTTGTTTACTCTCGTTATCAGCCATGTTAATCTGTAAAAATAAAATAATGTACCATTAGTTTATTTTGAGATGTTAAGTTGTTTTTCATGACAAATTGTTATCAATAGTGTGTTAACATTTTATACTTAATCAATTTCAATGCGGTCAATTGAATAAAAGTCTAAATAAGGCCATCAGATAATTATTTAAAGAAGGTTTTATTTATTAAACATGTATCCAAAAGCAAGTGTTTCAGTAACTAAAAAGGTATTTTCAAAAAGATGTTATGTCCTTATTTACAGCACTATTCAATTTGTCAAATGGCAATTAAATTAGGGTTTAGGACTGGAATGTTACAATGACAAATTGTATAGATTCTGTGTTTTTAGACTTTTTTAGACTATGCCAATTTTTTTTTTTAAGTTTACATTGAAGTTTGTATTTACTGTTAAAGATTATTGGCCCTAAAAGACAAATAAGAGATAGATGAAAAATGTGTTAGTTATATTTTCTCAACAGTTATAGTTACCGGTGGTTTATTTTAAATTTTATTTTCTGTTGACATCGATGCAAAGCTAAGATCTTTATTTTTTTTTTCTCTTTTTTTACTTTTTATACTGTACCTTGGTTGAAGTTTGATTTCAAGCAAAATTCTTTGTTGGTCCTGTGTTGAAAGCCTTCGTCCGATGGTCTGGTCCTGTGTTGAAAGTCCTCGTCCGATGGTGTAGTCCTCTGTTGAAAGTCCTCGTCCGCTGGTCTGGTCCTCAGTTGAAACTCCTGTTCCGATGTTCTTGACGCAGTATCTGTTATAAAATAAAAATGAAAATGTTATGTTATTTGAATGTCTTTGTATTAATGAAAAAATGCCATTATTTCTGTGTTTTTCTACAATCCTTTTTGGTGCGCCGCAATTTTGGTATGCTTCTGTAGGCTTTTTTCTAAGGCTTATAGGTGGTTAAACATTAAAGAAGAATATTAATTAATTTTTCTATTTTTTTACTTGTTATACTGTACCTTGGTTGAAGTTTGATTTGAAGCAGAATCTTTGTTGGTCCTGTGTTGAAAGCCTTCGTCTGATGGTCTGGTCCTGTGTTGAAAGTCCTCGTCCAATCGTCTGGTCCTCTGTTGAAAGTCGTCGTCCGATGGTGTAGTCCTCTGTTGAAAGTCCTCGTCCAATGGTCTGGTCCTCTGTTGAAAGTCCTCGTCCACTGGTCTGGTCCTCAGTTGAAACTCCTGGTCCGATGTTCTTGACGCAGTATCTGTTATAAAATAAAAATGAAAATGTTATTTTATTTCAATGTATTTGTATTAACTGAAAAATGACATTATTTCTGTGGTTTTCTACAATCCTGTTTGGTGCCTACCACTGTTGGTATGCTTATTTAGGCTTTTTTCAAAGGCTTATAGATTGTTAAACATTAAATAAGAATATAAATGTAGTTTGGTATGTGTTTGTGTTAGTTTTCGTACAATCCTGTTTGGTGCGCACCACTGTTGGTATGCTTATTTAGGCTTCTTTCTAAGGCTTATAGGTTGTTAAACATAAAATAAGAATATAAATGTAGTTTGCTATGTGTTTGTGTGAGTTTTCGTACAATCCAGTTTGGTGCGCACCACTGTTGGTATGCTTATTTAGGCTTCTTTCTAAGGCTTATAGGTTGTTAAACATTAAATAAGAATCTAAATGTAGTTTGCTATGTGTTTGTGTGAGTTTTCATACAATCCTGTTTGGTGCGCACCACTGTTGGTATGCTTATCTAGGCTTCTTTCTAAGGCTTATAGGTTGTTAAACATTAAATAAGAATCTAAATGTAGTTTGCTATGTGTTTGTGTGAGTTTTCATACAATTGTGTTTGGTGCGCACCACTGGTGGTATGCTTATTTAGGCTTCTTTCTAAGGCTTATAGGTTGTTAAACATTAAATAAGAATCTAAATGTAGTTTGCTATGTGTTTGTGTGAGTTTTCATACAATCCTGTTTGGTGCGCACCACTGTTGGTATGCTTATCTAGGCTTCTTTCTAAGGCTTATAGGTTGTTAAACATTAAATAAGAATCTAAATGTAGTTTGCTATGTGTTTGTGTGAGTTTTCATACAATCGTGTTTGGTGCGCACCACTGGTGGTATGCTTATTTAGGCTTCTTTCTAAGGCTTATAGGTTGTTAAACATTAAATAAGAATCTAAATGTAGTTTGCTATGTGTTTGTGTGAGTTTTCATACAATCCTGTTTGGTGCGCACCACTGTTGGTATGCTTATCTAGGCTTCTTTCTAAGGCTTATAGGTTGTTAAACATTAAATAAGAATCTAAATGTAGTTTGCTATGTGTTTGTGTGAGTTTTCATACAATTGTGTTTGGTGCGCACCACTGGTGGTATGCTTATTTAGGCTTCTTTCTAAGGCTTATAGGTTGTTAAACATTAAATAAGAATCTAAATGTAGTTTGCTATGTGTTTGTGTGAGTTTTCATACAATCCTGTTTGGTGCGCACCACTGTTGGTATGCTTATCTAGGCTTCTTTCTAAGGCTTATAGGTTGTTAAACATTAAATAAGAATCTAAATGTAGTTTGCTATGTGTTTGTGTGAGTTTTCATACAATCGTGTTTGGTGCGCACCACTGGTGGTATGCTTATTTAGGCTTCTTTCTAAGGCTTATAGGTTGTTAAACATTAAATAAGAATCTAAATGTAGTTTGCTATGTGTTTGTGTGAGTTTTCATACAATCCTGTTTGGTGCGCACCACTGTTGGTATGCTTATCTAGGCTTCTTTCTAAGGCTTATAGGTTGTTAAACATTAAATAAGAATCTAAATGTAGTTTGCTATGTGTTTGTGTGAGTTTTCATACAATTGTGTTTGGTGCGCACCACTGTTGGTATGCTTATTTAGGCTTCTTTCTAAGGCTTATAGGTTGTTAAACATTAAATAAGAATTTAAATGTAGTTTGCTATGTGTTTGTGTGAGTTTTTGTACAATCCTGTTTGATGGGCACCACTTTTGTTATACTTATGTAGTGTTTTTTCTAATGGTTATAGGTTGTTAAACAAAAAGAATATGAATTTAGTTTGCTATGTGTTTGTTACAATCCTGTTTTGTGTGTACCAGTTTGTGTGTACCATATGTTGCATACTTTGGCCCTCATTCAATTGCAGTTTGGCCAATTCAATAGGGTTCTAAATGTGCTTATTTCGAGCCCTATTGAATTGTCCAAAATATCAATTGAATGAGGGCCTTTGGTTGCTGGATTTGTTATATTGTGAGGGCCTCATTGAATTTGGTTTTTCGCAATGGAATTGGGCTCAATATGAGCACAGAGCATCTTTTTTTACAGAAGTTTTTAGTTAGTGAACTTGTATCCAAAAGCAAGGTCTTCACTAACTAAAAACTTCTGTTCAAAAATATGCTCTGTGCTTATATAGAGCCCTATTGAAATGGGCAAATCACATTTGAATGAGGCCCTCGGCCATTAAACATATTTAGGTCCTGAATCAATTACGTTTTGACCAATTGAATAGGGCTCTATATAAGCACATAACATATTTTTTGACAGAAGTTTTGAGTTAGTAAAGACCTTGATTTAGTATCGAAGTTCAGTAACTAAAAATGTCTGTCTAAAAAATCTGTTATGTGCTTATATAGAGCCCTATTCAATTGGCCAACTCACAATTGAATAAGGCTCATGGTTCGGTTCTTTTTTATACTTAATACTTTACCTTGATTGAAGTGTGGAATGACAGAGGGTCCCCTCCTGCCAATCTTAATCCGCCGGTCTTCTTGTAGTGTCTGTTTGAAAAATAAAGTGAAATAGTGAATTATATAATTTTTTATTTGTATTTAGCAAAGCATGGCCTTTTCAGCATTTAATGTAATTTTGTATCTTACCTCTTCTTCTTTGTTGGTGTTCTTTAAAAGGGATTGTGCTTCACAATGCACGGTGCAAATTGTTGAGTGACGCTGTTGATGCAGAGTCTGTTTGAATATTAAAAAAAGTAGAAAGATTGAGCTTTAGGTGATCTATTGAATTGCAGTAAATTAATGTCATTTAAATCTACTTCTGTAATTATTTTCAATTAACATTATTTTTTGGTGGGGGCTACACACATATGTCACATACATGAAGCACATTTCCATAGTTGAAAGTAATTATTTTGTGTGCGTGTGACATATCACTATACATGAATCATATTTTAATTGTTAAATTAACCTTATTTTTATTTTTGGCCAACATACATAAATGTGTGTGTGACATGTGACTATAGATGATACACATATATGTGCGTGTCACATATCAGTATACATGACTCATATTTTAATAGTCCCAACTTATTTTTTTCTAATGTAATTTAAATGTAGTTGTTTAATTAGTTTGTTTTAAGATAATTTTGTTGCAGGGGCAATACACATAAATGTGCGTGTCACATGTCAGTATACATTATACACATATATGTGCGTGTCACATGTCAGTATACATTATACACATATATGTGCGTGTCACATGTCAGTATACATAAACCTCTTTTTCTTATTTAATTTTTTTTTTTTGATGTCCTGTCTTGATAATAAAATGTAATATATTATAGCTTACCTCTCAGTTGTAATTTGCACAGTGTAAAGTAGTAAATTAGGAAACAATTGTCTTCTCAAGTTTTAGCAGCAGTTATGTCTGAAGTCACTCTGTTCATCACCTGAGTAGAAATGTATTTTTCTCTGTCAAATAGGCAGTATTTATAAACTTGTAGAACATTCTGGAAAGTTAGACCGTTAGAACGCAATACGCATGCGCTATTTGCGTTCCAGCTTACAATTTGCGTTCCATCCGACCATTTTGTGCGTAGTAGTGGTTAAAATGGTGTTTAATATGAGTGTGATCCGTTCCGCATAGTATGTGTTTCATTATTGCGAGTAAGTGTAGTGTAGTTACGTCTGGAGCCTCGTTTTCGTTTTGTTC